>WNHD01010810.1:0-11796 GCA_011057455.1 Ganaspis sp. Gsp50 | reverse complement strand
TTTTCGAAAATTTTATTATATTTTGAATATTTTATATTCCTAAGTATTCCCAAGTATTCTCAAATATTCCCATGATATTCTTTGAGAATATATTCTTCGTACAGGCTTAACTGGGAGTTGACGACCCCTCGCTTTAATATTATGTTGATTTAAAATTTGTTAATTTATTATGTTTTTATTATTATTATTTATTATTATTATTTCCCCGAAAAGCTAAAGAAACTATATTAGGACTAACTGGCTCATGATTGAAGGATTTGTATCTCTTTATAAATAAATTAAAATACATTCGTTAATTTTTCTTGCACGTTTTTCAATGTTTGCTGTTTGCTAGTCACCATAATTAGCTGAAGAGCATAACCAGGATTACGATAGGTTCTAATGATCCTAAGGTGCTCATAGTGATGATGGTAGTAGTAAAAACTGTGAAACCCATATTTTCTGCAACACTGGCTATAATTAGGCCAATTATGCTTCGGAACCGTGGTATTTACCTGTTTGCTGCTTGCAAATCGACCACTCGGTCAAGTAAGATCTCTTCTTAGCGTGTCTGATCCAGGCGCGATCTCCTGCAGTGTACTTTTGCTCTGTTGATAATGGTGATGAGGATAATGACGAAGAAGGTTATAGCGATCGAACCTTACCGATCTTTCGATGATAGAGATTCAACGATGATAATATGAAGTACGGCTAATCGTCCTGTCCAAGATCCCTGCACTCAGTGTACATAACAGGATCTTTAGAGAAGGTATGCAATTCTCAAGATCGTTTCTTCAACAGTAGTTGTGCCAGAAAAATAGAAGTATAGTCCACTAAAGACTAAATGGCAACAATAAATCATACTCGCCCGGATAATTTCAACTCTTCTTATCTCAATTCATCTTTTAATCCCGCTAATGACGATCCTCGTGAAAGTTAATGATTATCGATTTGGATTTCCTTAAACATTTTAACATTCGAAGGCTGATAGGGTCACAGGAGTTCGCTGGATTAAATAGAATTATATTTAATAAAATAAATAATAATATTTACAAATTTTATTTAATATAGAATTATTTTTAATGTATAAAGAAAACTAGAAAGCGACAAGATTGTTTAATCTTGTTAAAACAAACATTTTAACAAGTCAAACATTTTAATGACGAATTTGGATAATCAAAGTAATGAAGATCGGAAATGATTTTTAAAACGAAGGTAGCGTTTTCCTGTGACATTTCGTCGCAGTTGTCAGTCGTAGTTTTAGGTAAGATTTCTTATGAGTTCACAACTGCGACACTTCTTCCATTCTTCGCAATGATTTCGTCGCAATCATACCCATTCCAATGCCCTTTCTCTCATCTTCTCATTTTCTGTCTCACTCACTATGCTTTCGACGACCCGCCACATCGGTAATATCAGAAAATAGCGCGTCGAGAAAAGGAGAGAATGCAAGAGAGATAAAATCCTAGGGAAGGAGTCCGACACTTTTGTCAATACAGGCGGCGGCTCAACGCTATAAAAACCACTCGTGTCATTTCGCAATGACGAAACTTTGTCCCGAATTTCTTCTCTCTTTTTATTCCGGTTTTCCTCTCATCCAGGAGGATTCTTTTACTGTCTTGCAATGGCGTACCGTAGCATCAGTTTCCTAGAACTTGGTCCACGTATATGCGAGTCCTCGAAAAGCTTCTGTATTGCCTTTCCTTTCGATACTCTTGTTTTTACCCCTTGCCTTTTTTTGTTTACACTCTTCTTTCACTGATTATTTGAAAAATCTGAACGATAACTCGGATAAGCAATATGTAGGAAAAACATTCCAGTGAGGAATTTTAACAATTTGAGAAGCATGAGTGTTTTGAAAAAATAATTAATATTTTTTTTTTGGTTGATTGAAACTTGAAGATTAATTTTTACTGGGGATAGAGTTCAGGTAAGGATCAGTATTACACACCTTTTATTGTATTTGAAATTTAACCACAGTTTGTAAAATGCACTTAAAAGTTCATATTTATTTGTAACTGAAAGGCAATATAATATTTTGCACGCAACAACTGTGTCTGTTCTATTAATGCGCATGCGTCTATACTGAGTATGCGACTATACTGCGCATGCGTCCACACTGCGCCTGCGTCCACACTACGTCTATGTTTACACTACGCATGCGTCTATGCTGCGCCTGCGTTCACACTACGTCTATGTTTACACTGCGCATGCGTCTACACTGCGCCTGCGTCCACATAACATCTGCATCTACACCACGCGTGCGCCTACTTTGCTCTTTATAGGATCTCACCAGTTTATCAACCGACCAGACAAACTAGTTTTTCCATTAAGATTTTTATTTCTACCAAAAACTATTAACTAATATTATATCTCGTAGTAATATAACTATTTCTATTCAACTATGAGTAAACTTTATTTTCCTTTGCAAGTCATTTTGCAAATTTCGAATTCATTTTAAATGATTGATTTTTTTCAAATGATTGACAGTTTTTAATTTGAGGATTTAAAATCCTCAAAGGAAACTGAATAGAAGAAAATTAGATTATACCAAAAAACAATTACCTTCAATTATGCAAGCTTGTGTTATTAGAACAAATTTAATGAAAGGACATTAAAATCAATTGTTTCATAAATTGTATAACGAGGTAGGTATTCTTATTACGTAAAAGGCTTAGAATGCTTTGTAGTATTAAATTTGCAAATTTAACGAATATTGAATGAAGCCTCTTTTGTCTAGGAATTCTCATTTTATTCCTTTACAGGGCATTGAATTTAGCACTAGGACGAGTCAATCATTTGTGGATCAGGATTAATGAACCGTAAGTCCTCCAATCTCCGGTTTCGTAATGCACCTTTCATCGTCAGACCTTTTTATACTTGGAACCGTCACGACGATTAATTCCAGGAGACCGTCAACGGCTACCAATTCGCTATGCTGTCTTTTCCATTTCAGAATAAAGCACTAAAGAAATGATCGACAATCGAAGTTGTATTTTGAAATTAAAACGACGACACGAGTTATGAAATATATTAAATACTAACCATTGTTACTATAATAACTAACCAACTTAATTAGACATGAACAATTATTTCGCATATGAAAGAAATTTCAATAATTCTTAATTAGTTCTTAAACGTTTTTACGAAAAATCAGAATCACCTTGACGTATTTTTTTACAAAACTTAAGGCTAGAGGATATCCTCTAGCGTAATTTATCCTCTAGCGTAAGTTTAGAATCTGCGAACAGAATTAAAATATAAGTAACTAAAGGCATTATTCGCTAACGCTCCCGTAGAGTTTGAAATCGCTAATTATTAGAAACAATATATTGTAAACAACAATTATAAATTAATAATTAATGATAATAAACGAACAAAAAAATAGGAAACAAAAGAGGGAAACTGGTATAGAACAAAGAAAAGACAATGAAGGAAAAGTGAAGTTGTTCATGACAGGTTGTTTTTCACAACATGTGTGAAAAGAGGATAGCCAAGGGATGAAGAAAGATAAAATTTACTAGTTCCACAAGGTGATGCCGAAACGTGACCATAACTAAGCCACGTTTGGAATCTGGCGAGAGAAATGTGTAGATATTTCGAGGATAAAGGTGTTGGAAAGGAATGGATTATTAGTATTGGCACAAAGGACATAGGGGGATGGGGGTGAGTGCTGGATCTGCCTTTGGGGAGTCGTGGCTCTCTAGGTGGATCCTCTGTTTTACCCTCGTATATAATACACCCCGCTACGTGCCTACTACTCCCGCAGGAAAGAAAGAATGATAGCAACAGAGAAAAACATGTCAGTTATAACAAGAAACATCGTGTTCCTCTAAAAATGTATTTCGAATTTTAGACTATTTCGGATTTTAGACAATTTTGGATTTTAGACTACTTTGGATTTTAGACAATTTCGGATTTTAGACTATTTCGGATTTTAGACAATTTTGGATTTTAGACTATTTTGGATTTTAGACTAGTTTGGATTTTCGACTATTTTGAATTTTAGATTCATGTTTTTTTCATTCAATAATTATTTCATTGAACCAGTGGGGCTTTTGAAGATCATGACAAGAAAAGTAATGAATATAGCTTCAAATGAGATATGATATGTGGACAAAACTGTCAATACACATCTTTAAGTATAATATGTGCTTTTATCATTGAGGAAATATTTGGATTTTCCAGCTAAAGAGAGCAGAGTTATTTAAATCAGAATCTGCTTGGACTGCATCGACTCTTCATGTCAGGGATTTCGCTTTGAGGCAAGTTGAAAGAAAAGCAGGGTCATATTTATCGGAAAGGTCGCAGACACTTTTCGATCGTTCCTCGATAGACGTACTTTCTCCCGTCAGTCTACCTCTGTTCTACGTTCGCCAGTCAATTTTACGATGATAAAGCAAATAGATAATGTCCGAACTTTAATTAAAACTGGACGGCTGAGTGACGCATTTGATTACCCAAGAATTTAATTAATCGCTTCGTGGCTCCACTCGGATTGAGGATAATGTGGGTCTGGAGAGGGGCAGGTGTGGTCCTAATAAGTAGCTGATTTGTATTGCAAAGTTAGTCTCTTTTTTCGTTTCCTTTTCGCAATCGCTCCAACGCCCTTTGTCTCACTAACGAGAAATTAATTAGTCGAGTCGAATTGCTCAAGAGTATTCCGTTTCCGGAAATTATCATTTATTTACTCTACCAGAAAGGCTCATCTTATTTGCCATTTCTACAATTTTCTGCTTTTTTAACCAATAAAAAAACCTGCTGCTAAAGTTGTCAGTAGTGTCTCATTATAAGAAAGTTCTTTTAATTGGAAAGTTTGATCCATATGACCAGAAAATTCATGTTAATTAGGGTTCGCTGAGTTTTTCTATCACTGAACCTTTCCGTTTAAGATTCTTTTTAATTGGCTCGAAAGGGTGAATCAGTTTTGTTCAGAAATAAGATACTGATGACGCAAACAACTTTCTGGTTGACATCGATTCGGTTAGTAATAATAATTCTTGTTTCGTTACCACAATTCTGGTTTTATTACCAAAATCTGGTTTCGTTATCAGAATCTAGTTTCGTTATCAGAATCTAGATTCGTTATCAGAATCTAGTTTCGTTATCAGAATCTAGTTTCGTTATCAAAATCTGGTTTCGTTAGCAGAATTGTTAGCTATGTTTGTTGTTCGTTTTTCTGAATCAGCGAAAGGAGCTTATCTGGCGGAACAAAGGTGCAGAGAAATAGGTGGAAAAATATTAGTTTTGTTTGAGAACGTGTCTTTGATGCTAGATTTTGAAGCTGGGAAGAAAAGGCCCTGGGCACACGCGAAGGAACTTGTGGAATTTCTCTGATTCAATTGGTTGGGCGACCATTCACGATCATCCGTGGCAGAGCTGAAGGCTAGAAATTATTGGCCGCGATCTCGCGTGCTGCATGCACAATGAAATAATAAAGCGGTAAAATCTATTAGACACGTGAGCAGGTTCTTCTTCAGTTCATGTGCGTTTAACGATCGTGTCTGGTGTCCTTAGTTAATGTTCTTTCGCGCTACCATAATGACTTCTGAAAAACCACATCTTGATTGTACATTCAATTTTCTGCAAGCAGTAAAAAGTGCAAAACTGGATAAGCTCAATGATCATCTCAGAGAAAGTAATTAATTAATTTAAACCCATATACATCACTTTTTGAAATTGTGGAAAAATATGCCGTGTAATTAATTTGTTTTCAATTTGTATTAATGAGAGTCTTTTTATTTTTTGCAGCTTTTATATTTTTAATTAATCTTGGTAGCTTGGCACGACATCAAGTACAAGTTGTAAACTAGTTTTCAATTTTTTGCAGCAAGCATCATTTGAGAGTAATTACAAATTGGAGAAATATAAATAAAGTGAATGTGAATAATGATAGTCATTAGAGTGAAAACTGACATTGGCATGAAGAGATTTGGATTGCGTAATGTCCTGAAAAATGTATTGTGTATAAGAAAAGTTCATTATGAGAAGGAAATAATTTGCAGTTTAAAAAATGGTGAAACAATGATGAGAAGTAATGGCCTATTTACACGATGTTGACATTGAAATATCGCCCACATGCTTCTGAAAGAAAGGCAAAAACTTGACCACCGAAGCATTTGCGAGCCGAAACAGCCGCACAGCTAATCACGTAAAATAATTACGTTTTGTTTTGGTTGTAAAGTCGCCGCTAACTTTTGATGGACACCGATTCGACACGCAAGTATATGGGCTGACTTTACAAATACTCAAGTTGTTGCTTACAGGATGACAAAATAAGATAACAAATTTTATGGTAATATAAATAAACTCAAGTGTTTGTGGAATAGATGAGACAACTACGGACGAAAATTACAAATACGAGACGAGAATTCTGATTATCACATTGCCTCGTATCGCGTCGAGACAAATTGGAAAAGAGATTTTCTAATTCCAAAAATTGTAATTGTAACTATGTCCTTCCATTCGCTACAATTAAAGATTCCTACTTCCTTTTCCAATTAAAACTTTGTTCTTCCAAGAACAACTTATATAACTTAATAACTTTGGACTTCAATCAATTGAAACTTTGTAATTTCAATAACAGACATTAAAACTTCTGTATTCTGTTCATTATACACTACAAAAACATGGTGTCCTATTTTGAACAAAAACGTCTTAAATTAAGACATATTTGGTGACTAAGACACAAAAAATGTCTTAATTTAAGACACTTTTGACTAAATAAGACACTTCTGTCCCACTTTTAAGACATCATTTTTTGCAGTGTATTAATTTACTTAATGAATTACTTTATATTAATTAATAAATGAATTATGCTTCCATCAATTCCTATGAAAATAATGTAATATCAAAAATTTCGATCAAGACTTTGAAATTCCGTCAATTGCAATGAAAATGTTGAAATTCTGTTATTTACAATTGAAACCTCGAACTTTCATCAACTGAAATTAAAAGTTTGTAATTCTATCAATTGCATTGAGATTTTGCTCTTCTATAAAGTCTAATTAAAATTGAAACCTAATTTTATAATTCAACCAATTAAAATTGAAACCTAATTATAATTCAACCAATTAAAATTGAAATAATTATAATTCAACCAATTAAAATTGAAACCTAATTATAATTAAATTGAAACCTAATTATAATTCAACCAATTAAAATTGAAACCTAATTATAATTCAACCAATTAAAATTGAAACCTAATTATAATTCAACCTATTAAAATTGAATTTCTCTGCTAAGTTTCAATCCCCTTCAATTAATGCAATTCAAACATTATTTCATTAAATACAATTAATTAAAATTGAAACTTTGTCAATCCATGAATTGAAATTATAACTTAATTGTAATCCCATCAGTAACGATTGAATCATTCCGCTGAGTTTGAATTCTCGTCAATTGCAATTCAGACTTTGTTATTCATTCATTCACAATTGACACATGATTCCGTTAATTGGAGTTGAAACTTTGTAATTCCATTAATTGAAACATTGAAACTCTATTACTTGAAATTCAGATTATTTGCAATTCGAATAATTATATTTAAACTTTCCAACTGATTTTAAACTTCTACAATTAAGAGCTTTTATTCCATTAAGCAAAATTAATATTCAAAACTTTGTACTTTAATTGTAATTGAAATCAAATTATAATTCCATCAATTACAATTGAATCTTCGCGATAAATTTGAATATACTCGTCAATTGAGAATCAAACTTTGTTATTCCATTAATTGAAACTTCGTAATGCTATGAGTTTAAATTAAAGTTATTCCATCAATTTTAATTACAATTTTCGACTGATTTTAAACTTCAATCAATTGCAATTTAGACTTCGTTATGCCATTAAATATAATCAAATTTGAAACTCTATCATTCCACTACTAGAAATTGAAAATTGTAATTCCATTATTTACAATTAAATTAAATTACAATTAAATTAAATTACAATTAAATTAAATTACAATTAATTCTATTCAGTTTGAATTCCTGTCATCTGCAATTCAGACTTTGTTATTCCATCAATTCAAACTTTGTGCATCTATCAATTGAAATTGAATCTTTGTAACTTCATCAATTGAAACTTTGTAAATCTATTAATTGGAATTTAAAACTTTCTAATTCTATCAATTACAATTAAAACTTGGGAATTCTCTGAATTGAAATTAAACCTTTGTTATTCCATCAACTAAAATTAAAAGGGTGTAATTCCGAATCCATTTAATTTTTGTATCACCACCAATTAGAATTAAAACTTCGTATTTCCATCAATTAAAACTTTGCAATTCCATGAATTGAAACTTTGCAATTCCATCAATTGAAACTTTGCAATTCCATCAATTGAAATTAAAACTTCGTATTTCCATTAATTGAAATTAGAACTTCGTATTTCCATCAATTGAAACTTTGCAATTCTATCAATTGAAATTAATACTTCTTGATTCTATCAAATAAAATTAGTACTTCGTGATTCTATCAAATGAAATTAATACTTTGTGACTCCATAAATTAAAACCTTGTGATTCCATCAATTGAAACTAATACTTTGTAATTCTATCAATTGAAACTAGTACTTTGCAATTCCATGTAAATTGAAACTTTGTCATTTAATCACTTCATAATACATCCTTCAATCGGAAATTTATAATTTCATAAATGTAGACTCAGTAATTCCATCAATTGAAATAAATCATTTCTATAACTCTATTCATTGAAACTTTTAATATTTAATATTCTAAATCGTAATAGAATAAAGTAATTAATAATTTACTAAATGAAAGAGTAAATGATAATAAAAAATAAAATTATGATAATAAAAGTGAAGGAAGTAGATGAAGATTTACAAGATGCATTGGAAGTAGCTTTACAGGGGAGGAGAACATGAAAAAAGGACTCACTCTTCATTTCTTGCGGCATACCACACAAGGTGGATTTCCATCAACGCTCGTCACGCTGGCTCAAAATGCCGACCCTCTCACAATATTCATAGCCTTCTTCCTTTACTCCACTACGAATACGTTGTATGATGAACTTCTCTCTTTCAACTGCATTATTTTTTTACCATCAATACTCTTCATTGGCTGAACATTCAAAAAATGCATGTAGAGAAATTACTTCAGCAATCCCTTGAATGAAATCTAAATTTTGCACTTTAGCTTCATCTGATCAAATTTTCAAAATGCAAATCAAAATTACCTTCAACAAAATTATCAAAAGCTTCAAAAAACATAATCTGGTACTATTGTTTGCCAAAGATGAGTCAAATTTAAAAATTATTTTTGAATTTCATTGACTCATCATTCACTTACTGTTGCCTTTATAAAAGCAACGATTCATGCATACAATAAACCTTAAAATTAATGAACATTAATTCCGCATGAAGTTTGGATTAAATCGGAATTCTTCCCCCTAACTTCGTTTCCGAAAAAGTGCAGAAACGGTGTGAAAACTAGAGTAAGAGCTGAAGGCCAGTGGAGGGCAAGCAAAGCAAAAGGAAGTTTGTGTTCTTCTATCGGCGGAGGGCGTAGGGCAGGAGTGAAGGTAGAGCGTGGAAGATGAATAAGAGAAGGATGCGGGGGAGGGCTAGAAATGTTCGGTATAGCATAACTTCAGGTATATCCAGTGCCAGTAAATTATACGCAAAGTGTACGCGAGGGTCCCTCCTCCCTTAGAGAGGCAAGGTGAAGGAGAGGGATGAAAATAGAGGAAGAGGGAAGAAGCGAGATATAGAAATGCATGGATGGAAAGAGGAAGAGAGAAGGAGGGAGTGAAACTGAGTTACCCCGCTCATGCCGCACCCCAGAGGCCGCTCCTGCCTCACGTACATCATTATGATTGATCGCTTCACCTTACTTTGTAATTAAAACTTGCCATTGTGCCCAGCTCCGTGTGCTCGTTCTCTCGCTCGCCACACGTCCACATTTACATGGCGGCAACACACGGATGATAGCCAGACCCTTGGTGAACAGCAACGACAGCAGCAGGAGCAGCAACAGCGAGAACCGACGTCACGGGCAACGGTACACGCTTGCTACAGTCGACCTATCGTGAAATCCCACCCTCCTCTGTTCCACTCATCTCTTTTACCTCCCTGCTACCCCTTGAGCTTTGTCGTTCCGTCGTTGAATTCAGTTCTCCAGCACCAGTACATCTACATTTACATATACATTCACTCCCCCTCTTCTCTCTTTCCTGTGGCCATGCGTCATAGTTATCTATGCTTTTTGCTTGGAGACTGATTTAGAGCCGTCTAAGGACCCAGGGCCCAACGAAAATTAAATAATTGCTAATTTATGGCGTGGATCGTAACTCCGGCACGCTCGTCGCACCGGTCGATATGATGCTACTTCTGCTTCCACTGCTGCTCTTCTCCACTCATGCCACCATGCTCACGAGAAACAACATTCACATTAAGGCACATGAGGCCAATTCATTCCAAGCTTCAATTCCGGCTCCTTATCTTGCAGCTTATTTGCCCTCCACCGGAAGCCGAATTTCATTTTTCAAATATTTTTCATTCTTTTGATAGATCTTCGGATTCCCATGTGGAATTGGAAACTTGACTATAGCATACGCTGTTGATTTTTTATTAGTTTTTTGATTACTTTCGATTCATTGTCAAAATTAACGGAATCAATACGCTTTTGACGTTTGCCGAGGGGTCGTCAACTCCCAATTAAGCCTGTACGAAGAATATATTCTCAAAGAATATCATGGGAGTTGTGCAAATGACACTCGACAAAATGTCATTAAATTTCGTCTCGTTCTATTTATTATTTTTTTCATTATTTTATAATTTTTGACATGTTAAAACATCCGATGTTTAACTAATTAGTTTTAGCCTGATGAGGTTAGCAAACCCTAGCTAACGAAACGTCGCTAGCTAACGAAACGTCGCTATTTAAATAAAAATTTATATTTTTATTTACACCTTCCTAAGATCACTCAATTTCCAATATATACTAAACAATTACGGAAAGAATAAACTCCAATCAATATCATGGGAATATTTGAGAATACTTGGGAATATTTAGGAATATAGAATATTCAAAATATAATACAATTTTCGAAAATATCATTGAATATGTGCTGTATAAGAATAAGTTTTTAATATAAAAATAAACTAGAATTTTGTGCTCCGTGGCAGATTTAGAAAAGAGTAGACAAGAAATTATCAGTCTTTGTGAAAGATGCATTAAAAATTCTTAAACCGAAATATCGAAAATATTTTAAAAATATTTAGTTTATTAGAAGGTACTTCAAAATATCTAAGAATATTGAAGAATATTTAAGAATACTTAAGTATATTATTTACAGGGATCACAGTTCTTCCCCTTTTTTACCTAATCCCCTTTTTTTAAAGAAAATTCCCTAAAACACCTAAAATCAAATATTTTTCCCCCTTTTCCCCTAATTTTCAATATAAACATTTTTGTAAGTATTTTTTAACAATAATAATACTTCAAACTAGTTCAAACTACTTCAAACTACTTCAAAATACTCCAAATATTTAAAATACTTCAAAATATTTAAAAATACTTAAAGCTACTTTAAAATACTTCAAATATTTTTTAAAACAAAATGTAATAAAATATTTTCAAATACTTCCCAATCCTTCAAAATATTTAACAACACTTAAGAAGATTTAAAAACACTTCAAAATACCTCAAAATATTTAAAAATATTTAAATATACTTAAAATTATTTTAAAATACTGCAAAATATTCAAAGATACTTTAAAATGGTTCTAATTTTTTAAAAATATTAGTATTTTAAGTGTTAAATAATTTATAAAAAGATTTCAAAATAATTTAAA
>WNHD01010805.1:5304-16180 GCA_011057455.1 Ganaspis sp. Gsp50 | reverse complement strand
CTTTAGAAGTTCTAAATAAATGTTTAGAAAATTTGAAAATAGTAAAAATTTGTTTCTTTATATTTTGTAAACGAAAAAAAACGTTGCGAACTTCAGCATTGTGGATGAGGTGTGTCCCATCTGGTTCGACGAGAGTGTTACTCTCGATAATTACATTCGATGCTGTCAAATAGAAGGCTACATTTTCAGGACAAACTTCTAAACGATTGTACGATCATTGTTCTCGAACCACGAAACTTATAAATCGTTTTCAAGACGTATTTGATGATTTATGTTTTATCACGTTCCGTTTTTACGTTCCGCTATAAGGGAATGAAGCCTAAAATGACAACGTATTTCATATTATTTTCATGACAGTTTTCTCATTTTTAACTACACAAGACTGTTAAATTGTAGATTTCTACTTCATTTAATTATGTAAAGAATCTAAAATTGATTTAGAAACATTTAAATATTATAAAATTAACTAAAATTAAAGACAAATATTTTGGCCAATTTAGACACACCCGTGTCTGAAGTGGCCTACCTAAATGTGTATTTTACAAACACAATAGTTGGTAGAAATTTTGAGATTTTGTGGAAAGTAAAGTTGTTAAACAATAATATACAAGGTTTTTCTTATAGAAAATATAGGTTTTATTTAATAACTATAAGTAAAATGTGAAAAATATTTAGTGTATATAACAGACGTTTGTAAATATTCATATAGAATACATCCAAATTCATTGGATCGCGGAGATCGCGTGGAGCATTTATTGTATTAAATTTTGGGGTTAGGTTGCCATATTTATATATTCATTCCGCGAAGATAAGGAAGGGATTCATCAAGATGAAATAAATAAATAACTTACAGATGATACAACTACGTTCCGTTCTTTATACATCAATTTACTTTTTTATATGTACGAATTCCAAAGTTAGAATAAATTTTAGATCTCAATGTTATTTTAATTAAACGAACTCTGATTGTAAAATTTCGTTCTCTTATTTTTGAACTGGTCAGTTCATCATTGCTTTTCGACATGGTAAAGAATGATAGACAACCTCACCGTGTAATGTATTTTAATTTTTAACGAATCAGTTCAAATCAGTTTGGATAAACTAGATTGTCAGTTTGAGTCATCTAAAGAATTCAATTTGAATCTGGCGACTGAATTTAAGCCCAGTTTTCTTGTGCGAATTCTCAGGGTCATCTTGAGAGTACAGAAGTAGTTTCATGTGCAGAAGATGTGGTACCACACACATTCCATTGCAACTCGCATAAAGCTTGACTCCACGTAGGACATAAATTCCAGTACCAGGTCAGCAACTTCATCACCTTGATGCATTTTTCCGGTTAGACCAGTCAGTATTCATTGCTCACTTCTCAAGGAGTCCGGAAATGCTTTTTTCCTTACAGGAATCACATGCTGCTTGTTCGTTACATACTTTATAGGTTGACTATTATATACAAACTTGTTCAAAATGTCTTTGATGCCAACTCTCATTCCATAAGTTTAATAGCCTTTCTTCTTTTATGTAAGGCACTTGTTTTCTGAAAGTTGCCCTATCTATTTCCTCCTAATTTCCCTTATTTCTTTCCTTATTGTTATTATATTCTTCTCATTGCTGCGTTATTTCAATAAATTAGAGCCGTATTTAGAATAACACTGTCAGCTAACAGTGTTGACTTTTTTTCACTTTTCATTTAAAGGAAAATCTGGAATCAATTTGAGTAGACGCTATTCAATTTGAATCGCATTGAAATATGTAGAATAATAAAAATAAATGTACAATAATAAATAAATAATTAATAAATAACAAATAAATAATAAATAAATAGTAAATAAATAATAAATAGTAAATAAATAACAAATAAATAATAAATAAATAGTAAATAAATAATAAATAAATCATAAATAAATAAATCATAAATAATAGAACTACTAACAATAATAGAATTGGAAATAGATTAAGTAATAGATTAAATAATAAACTAATATTAAATTTATATTGGAGGAAAAAATTTCTCTTTCGTTTCAAGAACGCAGCAATCAAACACGTTATGTTTGCAGACATGCAAGCGCTTTGAGTAACGACTAAGAGACTTCCAGAGACTTCAATGAGAGATAGTCTCGGGGACATTGCGTACGCGTCTGTAACTTTAACGAACGCATAGTAGAATAATAATGACTCGCAGGTCCGTCGGAGATTTCGATTAACATCAGCATAAACTATATATTCTACAATTGATTTTTCTTCTCATTTTTCCTTTTGCGACTAAACATGTATGAATCAAAATAACATAAAAGACAATGATATTGCCAACAAATAACGATAACAATAAATAACGACGGCAAAAAGTAAAAATGGACAGCTATAACAATAAAAATAACGATAGCAAAAAAGTAAAAATAAATAGCTAAAATAATAAATAACATATACCATAACATAACGTAATGACATAACATAATAACATAACATAATAACATAACATAATAACATAACATAATAACATAACATAACAATAAATAACATACAGAATAACTATCGCAAAACAATAAAGAATATAAACTATAAACAACCATAACAATAAATAATACATTTAAAAATATTTTGTCCTTTTAATAAGAAAACAAATCAATCACTGAATCAATTCGGCACATTAAATCAGTAACTATTTGATGATTTGCAGTGAATAGTCACTGATTCACTAAAAGTCAGAGAGTACTAGAGTAGCAACTGAGAATCAGGGAATAGTCACTGAGAATCTGAGAATAGTCAATGCGAATCAGAGGATATCTACTGNCAGAGAATAGTTGCTAATTGCATCAGAGAACAGTCACTGCGAATAGTCATTGATTGAAGCAACGGAATTTCTTTACCGACAAATGTTAAAGAAATATACTTACTGGTCAATCTGAGATTTTTATTGAAAATCAGTGAATAGTCACTGATTTTCACTGATTTTCATTGAGTTGAATCAGTAGTATACTTGGAACTGATGATTTATCAGTGAATAGTCACTGATTCAATTTTAAATAGTCTTAGATTAGATTATTAAATTTTTATTGAGAATCAGTGAATAGTCACTGATTTTCACTGAGTTGAATCACTGGTATACTTGGAACTGATGACTTACCAGTGGATAGTCATTGTTCAATTTTAGATAGTATCGCTGAATAGCAAAATACTTTTTACATTTGCACTCTCTAAACTCTCGTTGATTGTCACTGACAAATGAGCAACTTCTTTAAATTAAATTAATTAATTAATTACATTAAACCCTAATGTGTCAGTGAAACATACCTAAAAGCTCGCTGATTCTCAGTGCATATGTGCTACTTTGAAAAAGTGACTCACTTGTCCTGATTTGTATTTAGAAAGCATCGAGGAGAAAATTCAAAATCCGAATCAGTCAGGTACAAAAAACAATTATCTACCAAAAAATAATTGTAATCTGCAAAAAATAGCTATTATCTGTCACAAAATAATTGCTATCTGACAACAAATAATTCTTATTTACCATAAAATAATTTTTACCTAAAAAAATTAATTTTTATTTACCAAAAAATAATAATTGCTATCTGCCAAGACATTTTTTTCTAACCTAAAAAAACAAAAAAACCTTAGTTTAACTTATTGTACAATTTACAAAAACTGTAGAAAAAATCTAAAACTTACACCAATGTGGATTTCGAAGTATCACCTTTAATTTAAACCTAAAAATCTTAAAGAATATTCAGTGGTTTCATTAAAATACACCATTTTGGCCGATTTAGATACGAGGACATTTTTAGTCGTATCTCGAGAACCACTGAATATTTTGTAAGTTTTCTGATCTTAAATTAAAGGTAATACTTCAAAGTTTACATTGGTGCGAGTTTCATATTCTTTCTGTAATTACTATAAATTCTACAACCAACTAAACTTCAATTTGGCGTTTCTTGAGATTAGAGGAAAATCGCAAACTAATTTTTGAATTCTGACCTAGGATTCCGATTCACCGATGCAAAATGCATGCAATTTGACTAGAAAATTCTTTCGCAATCGAGCTTTTTGTGCCGATAGACAAGGACGGCAGAAACAGGGGGACTAGGGGGCAATGCCCCCTTATGGAAAAATTCACTGGGGGCAAAGTATGGATTCGCTCCGCCCTGAAATTGACTCAGAACATTGCATCATGTGTTTCAAGATTATAGTTTTTAAATTGTTGAAAGATAAAAAAATATGAACAAAAAAATATCGAACAAAAGAAATATTACAGCTTCGGTTAATTTAATTAACTTAGTGAAAAATACTAAACAAGTGTCATAATCACTGAGCACATGTCTAATGCAGCTTCTACTCACGACAATGACAATAAGCTATAAAAAACAAGTTTCCTGTTAATAAAACGTTAGTTAAGAGAGACGTGCTCAATTAATTACAACAATTAAAAAAACAACGATATCCTCTCTCGAAGTTGTTTATCTTTAATTCATAATTGCTCATACACATCTAATGAAGCACGTACACATGTTTAATACTAAAATAATGTTTTCATCTAATTATCTACTATTGTTTACATCTCAATTAAGCCTATTATCATTTTCCAATCATTTCCCCATGTCAACGTATTATTATCATTCAAAGTCTCATCTTTGAATCCGATTTTCATTCTAAGTCGACCGGTATCATCAACACACGTGTCTCAAATGAATAATGACTGCATTGCAACTGACTCATTACAAACTGAGGATTCTTCGATCAATCAACCGTATATGATGTAATTGATATACAAAGTCGATAAATTGCATAAAGCGAATCAAATTGCAAAAAAAATGGTTAAACCATCATCATTCATTAAAATACAACAATTTTCAACATAAATTTTGTATACACAGATGCGATACGAAATTTAAAAAAATTATCGTTGAATAATAATGAACAACAAAGTGATAAGTTTAAAAATACGCATTTTCAACTTCCAAATGAAACAGTGCAGCGGGCAAGTTTTATATTCAGCAAATTTTCAGCGATAAAGTTTTTTGTCTATTATTAAAGAATTTTTTTACCAAATTTCAAAAAGATCGTTCAATTATTAGTGGAAGTGTAAGAGTGTAAAGAAACAGGGCGATCAGGTCGTCACTTTCGTTGGCCCCTGGATCAGCCGGAGATTCGCTGTACGCGGGGCCAACGAAATTCACGCGTAACCCCTTTTGATCGCAGGCGGTTCAATTCTGCGAAGCCGTCAACGTTTCAACCTGTGCTTTTGTTAAGGTTGAAGCACTGGGGAGGATCCAGGGGGGTCTTGCCCCCACCTCAAGAAATTTATATTTACATGAGAGCGAGAGAGACAACATTATGCTGCCATCTCTCTCACTCTCGCAGCCATTTCCAAAAATCTTGTCTGCATCCACCACTGCGCAGAATCATTGTTTTGGCGTTGACGGCAGCACCCTGTTTCTATAAACTGTTATATTTTCTCAAATAATTATACAATCTTTTTGAAACTTTGCAAAAAACTTCCTTAATAATAGACGAAAAATTTCTTCGCTGAAAGTTTTCTGAGTACGAAACTTGTCCGCAGCAATTTTTCATTTGAAAGTTGAAAAATGCTTTTGACCCCTCAGTTCGTTAAAATTGCTTTTCTTCATGATGGTGAATATATTTGTAAATATAATACTACTAAGTATACATCTTTCTGAACAAGAATCGATAAAAATTGATAATTCTACACTAATTGACGGTCTTTAAATAAGTCATAAATTCAATCACTTAACGAGGATAAAATTGTATTGTAAACACAGATTCCTATTGCGTTTAAAATAAACAATTAAATTAAAATTTTAGGACTAATAATTATAATTTCTCGATAAAAACATGTCTGGGAAAACAAATTATTTTTCTATTGTATATTTTTTAGTGGTGTTATCAAGACATTAAACGTTTTTATTTTATTTCGTGAATTCTTTATACATAATACATGCAGATGACAGAATAAAACAGAATCTTTTTGATGTAAACTACGTCTTTTCGTATAACTAAAGAAAGCAATAAAAAGTGATTATCTACAGACTTCATTTATACGATTTAAGTCGTTAAAACAACTCGTTCTTATTTTGACACTCCACGTGTCAACATGACCGCTTAATTGCTTTCCTCACGTTTCAGTATTCGCCATAAAATTCACTGTCCATTGCTAATTGAATCAAAATTGATCCAACTTTTACGCGTCTTTGAATTATTTAAATCACTATTCCCATTTACAATTTTAAACATAAACAATGTTAACAGACACGAATTTTTTTATTTGTTCTATAACTTTTATTTATTATTATTATTATTATTATTATTATTATTTATTTTACTTTTATTATTTTTATTTTTACCATTATTATTATTATCGTTCTTATTTTCATTATATGTACTTATTTTTATTATTATTTTCTTTACTATTATTGAGAAGGCGAGTTTAGAACAAGACAATTTAAAATTTGGCGGGAAATCGACATAACCCCAAACTAAACAATAGTTTTAAATATAGAATAAAAATATAATTAATTTAGTATATTAAGAAACAATTAATTGCTATTTTCCTACTCCGAATGCACTTATAATATGTTTTAACATTAAGAGAAATATGAAAGAATAAAATTCAAGGAATGAGTTAATAAAAAATGAGCCTGAAATAACGAGCATAGAAGAACAATACAAGAGAAAGGATTTGAAAGGTTTGAGATTTCCTGTAAAGACAAAAAGTACGTTTGAATCACACTAAGAGTTTGTATGTGTTGCCATAAAAAATAATATTTGTCACTTGCAAATTACTGTCTATTCCTGACAAAAGTTGATAAAAGTGTTTGAGTGTGCGACTTATTCCCACGACAGTAACTACTATACTAACGAATAAATATTATTCTTACTTTATATTTTATTTTTGTCGTTTCATATTTTATTTTTGACGTTTTAAATTTTTTTTGGTTGTTTCATATCTTTTTGGCATTTTATATTTTACTTTTGTCATTTTATATTTTAAACGTCCCCTGTATTTTTGAATTTTTTTCCAAAACTTTTCACTGTCGAATTTCAAAATTTCCTTTATAATTTACAATAATTCGTTTAATACTAAAAATTTCCATTGAATTTCAAAATTTTTTGTTCAGAAAAAATAATACAAAAAGTTACATTTTTTGTTTAAATTTTCAGTTTCTTGGATTTTGAATTTTTCTGTCACTTGTGGTCAATGGTTAAATATAAATATTTTTTAGTTTATTATTTTTTGTTTTTTTCCTGATGGAGTAATTTTCTTTTCGATCGAGGTTAAAAATGGCCTTCGATTTGTGATTAATCTTTTTCTCCTTTAGTTGTAGGTTATTAAGAAAATTAATTTGAAACAGGTGTTCACTCTACTAGGGATTTGAATAAAAAATTATTTATTTAACCCAAGAGGTGATATCTTAGGCTTATTAAATATTATATATGGTTATATTCAAATAAATGGCTCTGAATCTTAGAAAAGGTAGTGGCGGACCAGAAATTTGACTTTTTTTCCTTTTTTTATTTATTACGGTTCAACCTCATTTAAAGAACCTGAAGCCGTCTACCTTGAACGACTATCGAATCATTTCAGTTTTTTGTCATTGATGCAAGTTTAGTTCATTTCAAAATTTTATATTTTATCGCAAAATTCTCTTCTGGAAAGATGGAGAACGGAACCTTTTAACTTAGCTGAAAATTTCTATAGTTTCTTTTAGTGTTCTTTAATTGTGGACGAAAACTCGTTAGGCGCTCGAAAATTTATTGGCGCTTTTAAAAAATGTTTCATACAATTTTAAAAGTCGAAAAATTATTATTTCTTTCAATATTTAATTGCAGAGTTTAAAAATACGCACTTTACAATTTTCAAATGAAAAATTTGCGCGGGCAATTTTCAGACTGAGACAACTTTTCGTGGGAAAGTTTTTCGTTAATTATTGAAGAAGTTTTTTACCAAGTATCAAAAAGATTGTTCAATTATTTAAGGAAATACAGCAGTTTAGAGAAACAGGGCGTTGACATCAGTGGCAAAACAATGATTCTGCGAAGCCGATTATTCTTAGCAAATATATACGCAGGTTCAAATTTTGACGGCTTCGCAGTCATTGTTTTGGTATTGACGGCAGCGCCATGTTGCTATAAATTGTTGTATTTCCTCAATTAATTAAAAAATCTTTTCGAAACTTTGTAAAAAACTTCCTTAAAAGTAGATGAAAAACTTCTTCGCTGAAAGTTTTCTGAACATGAAACTTGACCGCGCAACTTTTTCATTTGAAAGTTGTATTTCTACCAATAATTGAACAATCTTTTTAAAACTTGAAAAAAAAGTTCCTTAATAATAAAGGAAAAATTCCCTCACTGAATTTTTTCTCAGTCAGAAACTTGACCGCGACACTTTTCCATTTAAAGATCTTTGGCCGAGATGTGGCGGTGTAAATACTAAAAAATGATTGCTTTTAAATGAAAATTTAACATGATTTAAATCACTATAAAACTAAAGTATAGCCTAGAAAGTGAAAAGAACTGTGAAAGAAGGATGATCGAACCCTACGTAGCTCAGTGTTCAGAGCACTCAACTGGCAATTGAAAGGTCCTGGGTTCGCCCCCTGCGTAGTGAATGTCCAAAATTTTTTCACAGTTTTCAATTTTTCAAACATGAAAATTTGTTTACTTTTTAATTTTTTGTAAGGCAATGAAAAATACTAGAAATTTCAGAAAATACAGTGTACCATAAGGAAGGTATGGTACTCACGATACGTTGTACATGAAAATTGTCCAAGTTTGACTCACCTGAAACAAAAAAGAATAATGTTACTTACAAAATTTTCGCATTCTTCGAACATAAAAACAGGAAATAAGAAAATTATTTTTGGGAGTATGCAGTAACGACCCCAATGGACAGTAAATCAAGAAATTGTTTTTCAAATTATTATTATTATTATTATTATTATTATTGATTTTTTTTTCTACAAAACAAGTGCAGAAGAGGAAAAGATGCCTTT
The DNA here is from genome assembly GCA_011057455.1 of Ganaspis sp. Gsp50. Classification (NCBI taxonomy): domain Eukaryota; kingdom Metazoa; phylum Arthropoda; class Insecta; order Hymenoptera; family Figitidae; genus Ganaspis; species Ganaspis sp. Gsp50. The sequence continues at coordinate 7,178 of WNHD01010805.1, read as the reverse complement.
ACGCACATAATTGTGTGGGACTCTTTTTATTATTATTATTATGATTATTATTATGATTATTATTATTATCATTATAATTATCATTATTATCATTACTGTACAAAAAAAATAGTTGACTGTAAAAAGTTAATTGTAAATGATTCGAGCAGTTCTGATTATTCTTAACGATTTTCATATTTCGTAAAGAAGAAAAGGGAAATAGTCTGGCGCATTGCTTTAAGTACAAGTAGAATATGAGGCACAATTATTATGGCCACTTTCACGAGTAACTTGCCTGCCATTATTATTTAATAGGCTCTCTGCAAATGTGGTGTCTTAGAATACCTGCTTTTACGCCTCATAATAGTGACTTTAATAACAATGTTATTTCTAATTATTAAGTGTTTCGGGTCTTTTTTTTTGCATTGCGTAAACTAAATCCCGCAAAATTATAGTCTTCACTATACGAATTGTAAATTTTCAATCACAAGCATTTTACGAGTTGATAATTACTCGAAATCGCAGTGTATTGTCAATTGATCATTTTTGCATTGCACAAGCTAATCATTTTAATCAATTCGTTTTATTACCCAATTTTATTTGAATGTTTTCTTTTTGCGTATTCGACTTTTTTAAAATTTCTTTCTTATACTAATCCAATATTTATTAACATTTTTTTCATTCTTTTGACATTTAAGTTTTGTATGTATTTTTTTTAATTTTTCAATTAATTCATTTCCTTACATTTTTATTTTTTCTGCTTCATTGTTTTTCTTACATTTTATTTTCTTATTTTTTGTTGTTTTGCTTTTCGTTATTTTGCTTTTTGCTGTCTTGCTTTTTGTTTTTCTCTATTGTTTTGCTTCTTGCTCTTTTGCTTTATCTTTTTCAGTTTTTTTGTTCTTTTTTGATTTTGTTTTGTCTTTTTTATAACATCTTTGCTTTTTGCTGTTTTGCTTGATGTTTTTTCCTTTCAATGTTAGTTTGCTTTTTGTTTTTCTTTGCGTTTTGTTGTTTTATTATTTGTTTTGTTTCTTTCTCTTGTTATTTTGCTTCTTGTTTTTATTTTGCTGTTTGTTCTTGTTTTACTTGTTTTTTTGTGCTTTTTATTGTTTTGTTTTTTCTTGTTACTTTGCATTATGTTCTTACTTTTTGTTATTTGCTTTTTGTTGTTTTGCTCTTTTGTTTTACTTCTTGCTGTTTTTCTTTCTGTTTTTTTTCTGTTTTATTCTTTTTGTTCTTTGTTGTTTTTTGTTTCTTTTTTATCATTTGCTTTGCATTTTTGTTACTTATTTGCTTGATGTTTTTTTGCTTTTCACTGTTATTTTGCTTTTTATTTTTCTTTGCTTTTTGTTTTTCTTTGCTTTTTGTTGTTTTGCATGATGTTTTTCTTGCTATTTGTTATTCGTTTTCTTTTTGCTTATTGTTGTGTTTTTGCTTTTGGTTGTCATTTTTCTTCTTGCATCTATTTTGTTCTTGTTGTTTTTCTTGTTTTTCTTGTTTTTATTGTTTTGTATTGTGTTTATCATGTAACTTTGCTTTGTTTTCCTACTTTTTGTTGTTATATTACTTTTTGTTATTTGCTTTTTGTTTTTTTGTTTTTTGTTGTTTTGCTCTTGGTTTTTCTTTTTGTTGTTTTGCTCTCTTGTTTTATATCTTGCTGTTTTTCTTTCTGTTTGTTTCTTTTTTGTTCTTTCTGTTCTTTTTTGTTTGTCTTTTTTGTCATTTGTTTTGTCTTTTTTGTTACTTATTTGCTTGATATTTTTTTTGCTTTTCACTGTTATTTTACTATCTGTTTTTCTTTGTTTTTTGTTGTTTCCTTTTTTTTTGCTTTTTGTTTTCTTGCTTGATGTCTTTTTTGCTATTTGTTGCTTTGTCATTCGTTTTTCTTTGCT
>WNHD01010799.1:2495-13447 GCA_011057455.1 Ganaspis sp. Gsp50 | reverse complement strand
ATTCAGTGACTGACTTTTTACTATTGAATTAGTTATATTTGACTAATTCAGATTTAGAGAGTAACCTTTTTACATAAGATATTCGTAAAATATATGGGGCATTCCACACCAAGTTGGACAGTTTGAAATTTTTTTTTTTTATTCCAGTCATTTTTTGATATTTTTTAATAACCATCAAACAACTCTTTCTCCTAAATTTTGAGACTTTTTTGACAAACTCTTAAATTTAAAAAAACCTCTCTTTTTGTTACTGAAAAAGAAATTTTCGTTTTTTCATTTACTTTTCGAAAAAGAATACAACAGAATTATGTAAAGTGTTTTAATACGTGATTTTTTATTTTTAAACTTTAAACTGCATTTTTTAAACTGAGTGCATATTTTGTTTCTCTTTAAAAATTTTTACAGTAAACTACTACTCAAACCAAAAATGCTTAGGTCGGCCTGGTAATAGATTCTCGATAGCTACTATTTTTTTCGAATTTTGAAAATTTGTTTGATGTTTATCGATTTTTAAAATTCGAAAAAAAATAGTAGCCATCGAGAATCCATTGACCAAGCCAGCCTAAAAAGTTGTGGTTTGAGTAGTATTTTACTGTACAAAATTTTGAAAAAAATCAAAATATGTACTGAATTTAAAAAATGCAGTTCCAAGTTTAAAAATCAAAAATCACGCATTAAAACACTTTACATAATTTTGTTGTATTTATTTTTAAAAAAAATTTTAAAGTAAATGAAAAAACTGGAAAGGCTTTTTTTAAGAAGTTATAAGCAAAGACGATAAAAGAGCGGTTTCTTTTAAAATTCAAGAACTTATCAAAATAGTCTCAAAATTTAGGAGAAGGAGTTTTTCGATGGGCACTAAAAAATATCAAAAAATAACGCGAATAAAAATAAAAACATTTCGAACCGTCCGTTTTGGCGTTGAATGTCCCATATATACTTTGTATAGATCGATCGATTTCTTTTTTTAATGCAAAAAAATTTTCCCAAAAGGACTGTCATTTTGATGAGTGTGAAAAGTCTACCAAGTTTTATAAAAATCGGTGTAAGCGTTCTGGAAATATTTTTTCTAGTAAAAAGCGTGACACACACACACACACACTAAACACACACAGACATTTGAACATTTGCTTAGAACTTCGTATATATACTTTCTAGATGAAAATGAGTTGATTTAAACTTTTTTTCAAAAATCGAAATTTTGGGTCGAGTCCAACTCGCACTAGATTTTTATTACTTTTTTGCTCTGACTAAAAATTATTTTATTTATTCCAACTTTAAAATGATGGGGATCAGTTAAAAGTGAATTTATGTTGCGAACGTGACCATCACTGACTAATAATTTTATTTCATAAGAATAAAGCATTTTTATGTGATATGTTTTATTTTTGTTTGCAAATACAGCCACATGCTGTTATGTTGGAATTATCGATTTTCAAACAAATGCAATTTACCATTTTTAAGTTATAAAATATTTTCATTTTATTCGACAACAAATAAATAGCTGAACTCAAGCTTGATATTGCTACCAAAGATATATTTATTTAATTACATTGTAAACGGTCCGAAAAGCAAAACCAGCTCTTTCGTACAAAAAGTATACTTAAATTTAGCGATTTAAAATTTTTATTATTTTAAAGAAAGAAGAAAAGATGTCAATTAGTTTGTTTCTCAAATGTTCTTAATTTTAACGGCTGTCAATAATTCTGGATATTTTCGGCTCTTTTAAAAAGAAATTGTTTTAGTCAATTGAATAACACTTGTTATAATTACATCTTAACATTTTTCGTTTTTCAAAAAGTCTAAGATTGCTATCTATAAAAAAGATCAAATAAAATTATACTTTTTTTTTAAAATTAAAAGTATACGTTCATCAAAGGGAGTGCGAAAATTGAACACTAGGAATCATTGATTAAAGGGAAGTATCTTAACTTTGTAATTTTGCGCAAATGGGAAAAAATGAGTTTCACAGAGAGAGAGAGAGAGAGAGAGAGAGAGAGAAAGAGACTGTATTAAAATTGAGTTCCCGATGCCGATTGCGAGGAAATGAAAGCGAACGAATTATAGTGGCAGTTCTGTTGAGAATTTTCCAGTAGTGTTTGCTGCTGGTGCCCGTCTCCGAATAGAGACCATTTTACCCGTTGCCCTCTGCAGTGGATCAGCGGATTCGCAATGAAAAAAGTTACCCGATGGCTACAGTTCTAGGAATGTGGAAAGCAACTTCTTTTTCCCAAGTTCGTTAATTTCCTTCTCTCAACTCTCACTCATACAACTTATTTTCTCGGCAAAGTTGAAACACATTTTTAAAACGAATTACATGCCAATAACATTTTTTCTATTTGATAAAGCAGTTAGTTTGACATGTTAAATTTAATTTCGATTGGAGTTTTAGCTTCAATCTTTTATATAATAAATGTTTTAACCAACGAAATTAATGTTTCAATCGTTAAAAATATTTACTTCAGGTTTTAATGAAATTGTTTCTTGTTCCTTTTTATAATAAATTTGATAAACTAGCTACTAAAATTAAGAATAAACTGAAAAAATGGAATTGCATATTAAAAATAGTTGCATTGTTGCGTTATGAAACAATACAACAAACTTTAAACGACAAAACGCTGTAATTATTATTTTTTGTTAGATAATCTAAAGTACTAGTCAAAACGTGCTATGAGTGCACTCTCAAGCGGAGAGAACGTTCCCCTTCCAGGCGCCGATGTGGCACTTTCCTTCTCTTTCTGCACTCACCGCTTTATGCGTTGCTCTAGGCGTGTCCGATAAAACGGGGGGAAGTGCGGCGCGTGGAAGGGGAACGTCGTCTCCGCTCGAGAACCAGAGAACACGTTTCGCTGAGTCCTAGTTTTATTAGAAATAGTAACGACTGTTTTTTGCAATCCGGTATAAATGGTATCAATTATATGCCTTTGTATTTTACTTCCAACGATAATTCTGCTAGAAAGTATATTTAGCATTCCCAGTTTTCAATCGATATTAATTTACAGTAGTTTATTATTCATATGAAAACTAATAAATGCATTTCATCCACGTGTTTTATCTGCGATCAATTTTTCTGCTCCACATAAGTGTTTACGTAATGTCACTATTTTTCAAAAATCGCATTGTAGAACAACACAAAATTTTCTGATAATGTTATTGTTAATATATATTAACAATTCGTGCTTTGTATGATAGCGATGTTGATTTTTCATCATCTGCTGTAACGGTAATTTAATACTGTAATTTTCCTTGCCCATAAAATTTTATATAGTACAGTGCTACCTCCCTAAACTTGTCGACAAGTTTTGGGAGAGACTCCCTGGACATCTTTTCTTCGAAGAATTTCCATCGGCACCCTGTCCCCTCTTTAGCAGTATTTTCCTTTTCTGTAGTCGTGTTGTTGACCATAATTAGCATTCGTCAGTAATCGGCAACGTTCGGGCGGTCTCCTCGCCCCCCTCTCTACCCTGACATACCCATTCTTCTTGCCCATTATTCCAGGAACTTATTTCAATTCTCAACCTCCCGAAACTTTACATTTGCATTAAACTTGTCAAATTCCAAGAATAAAAGCAAAGTTAGGTGAGGTAGCACTGTAAACAAAAAAAAATTGCAGTTCAGAGATACGTATTCTAACGTTAAGTAGAGTTTGCCAAAACAGCAACCTACTAAAGACTACTAGAGTTTCGGGGTACATAACACTATCTTCGAATCACCTTTCAGCGTTGCAGTTGGAAAATCTAATCTAATCTAAGTCAAGAGTCATCAAGGGAGTCTTTACGACAGTCTAAAGTTTAGACCCGTAATATCTAAGCCTAGTAGTTCTTGTACCGTAACAATGTCTCAAGATCTTTAATACTGGTTTAGGACCTACTGTTTGTCTTCCTGGCTCAATCCTAACTAGAATATTTGCAACTCTATTTCCAAGCTGTTTTGCTTTTATATCCGTTTCCTAAAACACTGATAATATCCTAAAAATACCCAGAAAATCACGTTCTGACTTTTTTTTACAGATGCAACGAATACAGAATCGTAATTTTTTGATTTTGGAGGATGATTTGTTAGAAATTATTTCCTATTAAAAATATGAATTGCACGAGTAAAGGCAATCGTAAAAATCTCATCTTATACTTTAGTGTTCTTACTGATTCTAGTAAAAGTGATTCGGTTATTTATTCGATGAATATGTTAAAGTTTGGAAGGGATGGTAAGAGTAGCCAAAAAGGAAAGCTTTCGAAGTAGCGAGTTACGAGCAAGTTATGCGGAAACGTCGGTGGTTTTGCGCCACTTTAAATTCTTACAGCACTCACGCGGGAAAGCAGGGTTTCAAGTGGGTGGTAGGGGACATTAAAGAGCTATTTCGAACTACTGGGCATACTTTGGGTAAGAAAAAAAGTAAACCGCCCCATTTCTACTTCCTGAATAGCACCTAAGTGCTTATGAATAGGGATAGTTGGTGAAATGAAAGAAACAATGGATCCTTCAGTAAAACTTTTATCCTCCATTTGATAAGGCATAAAAATAGAAATACTAAAATGTAGAGCACAATATGTAACACTGTTATTCATCATCAACTTAAAGATTCCATTCTCTCAATCGTGTTATGTTTTCAAAATTGAATAAACGATCAAAATCGTTTGATTGATTATAAGCTCAATTTGTTTTTGAAACCTTTGTACAATTGCAAAAAACATTATTACTATTATTTATTAAGTTACTACTACAATGGTATGTTAATAAATTATAAATTGTATAATTAATTATTGTTGTACAATAATTTTAATCAAAATAATATTTTTATCTAACTCGCCGAAATTTTGCTTTCTCAAAATTCTTAAATTTTATATTCCGCGTAAAGAATTTCCAGTATGGGTTGTAACGTTCTCTCTCTTTTCTGTCTCTCTCTAAAATTTAGAGAGAGAAAGGACGCTACAAAAATGGCGACGTTGTCTGCACCAACACTGGCCTCGCAAGCTCCACACTTTGAGCCCGCGAGTTTTCCACTGAAGCCCGTTTATTTTCGGAGGTCCTTCCTCCGGGCGCCAGGTAGATTCTGAAATCTACCCGGACTCCGATGACAACAAACGGACACACTCGGCTAGCTTACCGTCCAAAATCAGACCCAACGCGATGGCGTGGATACCGTCAAGGGAGAGGGGAAAAGGGGGTGACAGGCACTGCACTGAACTTTTAAGTTAAATCACTTAACACGGTTTTTCCGAATCAGAAAAACAAACAAACTTTATTTAACTTTACTTCTAAAGCGGAGAATCCAGCACTTCTCCGTTACAGTCGAAAAACAGACAGAAACGGGTCAGCCGGCCGGCGTCCATAAAATGGCGGCGTCCTCTCGGCCAACGCTGTCCGCCTTCTCCGCGCTTTTGTGGACACTTCCACCACGAATAACTCCCGGTGAAGACAAGGAAACGGCCAACCACTAACCTTCCAGCTGGGCAAGGATCCTGGAGTAATCCATTTCTTTTATCTTTGCCTTGAATTTGACGGTTATACCGCGCGATCCTGGCCGATGTTGTCAGGGGCGGTAGCCAAACTCGTACTGGCGTTGCTTCATGCGCGCAACACTCAAGCAAGTGTGCGCGTCAATTAATACGCCTCCGCCTCACTGGATGGAGCCACCTCTCGGTTCTGGGCCGCAAACTCTCGTCTCTGATTTCAAGTTCGAATTGGCGACTTGAAATGGTGCAGACTGGTGATCGCAGAATATTCTTCTTGCCGACTGACCACGTTATAAACATTTTTAACTAAAAAATTTTTAATACAATTCTTTGAGAAGTGCCGATCTCCTGTTTTTCTCAAAGAATATTAAATAAACGTTGTATACAAAATTCATTATTAAATACAACGTATGAATCTTTCTTCAAAAATAAACAATAAACTTATATGAACTCAGTATTATACAAAACAAACAATTCATCAATAATATAAATTTGTAAATCAAATTAAAAATAAAAGTGTTGTGTCCGAGTTTTGCCACAAAATAAAATAATAATTAATTACGCGAAATACGTGATTTTAAAGTAGTTTTTCGGTGCCACCGTGAGTGAACTACTTTTGTGACGTGTTTAGTTCAAAATCAACGTCACAGGGTATTTTATACTAATGTTGGTATTAACCAGACTAATTTATTATTTCCGTGAGGACTCATGACCTCAGCTGATTCCAGGGAATAATTAATAATCCAAGGAACAATGAAGCTTTAGTAATAAAAATAAGAACTGTTTAAAGTGTTAATTTTACTGGCGCTCGAATCCGAGTCTAAACATGGAATGAATCTAAACAAAATTGTAACACAGAGAACAGAAACTCGATTTCTGGCTTTTCTGTCTCTTTCTATTAGACTGCAAGAGTGGGGCGTTAAGCTACAAACGCCACACCAGTTGCCAGAAAATCAACCGTCGTTTAAGAACTCGCTCAGCAACAGCGACGCGCGCAGTAATTCGGTGGCGTCGACCAATCACACGCGGCCTGTTCCCCTCTCGCTCACTCGCGGTCCCACCGCCAAGCAAAAATCTCGGCAGCAGACGGAGAGGTCACTCGGTTTTCTACCGGCACACGGTACGGATTCTCTACCCGGAAGCTCCATGACTGTCTCCACCTGTCACCGTTTGATCTTTTCCTCGTCCGATCAATTCCCTTCCGGTGCATCATGGATAATTGCGTTCTTTTGGTATTATCGGTGATTCATTATGTAAAAGATATGTGTGAGTAGCTAGATGGTCGGTTCTATGGCTTCGGCTGGTTAGATTTTTCATCGAGGAGTATATCCCTTATGGGACCAGGTATCCTCAGGCGCCTTTAGAGCGACCTTCGGTACAACTCCGTCACCGTCCGATCATTACATCTCCTGTACCTACCAAACCAGTTTTTCTTGAGTTTTATTTAAAATAAAGTGTTTTTAATTTGTGTATTAAATTGGGATTTTTTCCCTCAATCGACTGCTGACTGCACTGACATCTAGTCTTTCACCGAATAAAATGCAACACAACTTGCGCCTTTTCCTCCAAGTCGCACTGTTCTTTCCGTAGAATCGAAGACTTCTCTTTTCATTTTCCTAACTTCACGGTCCTCCCAGTAGGACCGGCAGTACCCTTTTCTTCTTTGCTTCGTGGTCCTCCTGGTAGGACCGGAAGTTCCTTTTTCCTCATTTACCTACTCAACTCCAAAAGTTCTTTTTCAATGTTCCCTCCTGAATTCTTTCTTTTCCAAAATCTTCCTCGCCTAATTAGTTACCAATGCAAATTATGTTATTACATTTTTTCTAATAATAAAATACACAGTAACACTCTTTCCAGTTACTGCTGTCGTTGTTTCATTTGCACAATTCACGATATGACAAAAAAGCTTGAAATTTGGTTTTTGCGAAGAATGGTTTATGTTCGAAGTGGGCAGAAGCTGCAAACTACTGAATATAAAAAAGACGTGAGAAGATATGTCTTTTAGGAAGTTACACACAAATGAGCACCTCTGCAAGGCACTAACGAGTTCTCGTTTATCGTCCCCGTCTACCTAGCTGTCTCGTTTCTACTTCATGGTATCGCCCCAGAACTTGCAGTGTACATGAACGAGGCAAAGTTTCACTATGAAATTACGCGCTCTACAACAAAGTTTCGTTTCTACGAAATACCGAGAAATGCAGTCTTGTTTCTTATCAGAGTCTAAGACTTACGAGGGAATGAGACTCAGATTTAAGTTGTCAGTAAAATGCACTTGATTATTACCATTTTTCTTCCAAACTGTCCCTTCAAACCGAACAGCCGAGATTTCAACTTTCAGTACCTCTTTACCAAAAAATGTTTGTAGAGTTAATCTTTTTAACGTTTACAAAATCGATCCATTCTAAGACGATCTTTCTAATTTATGACTTGATGATTTTTATTCATGTACAGCGGCAGATTCAATTAAATTCTGGTCATTTCAGAATCTGTCACTTTGATTTCCGTAAGCATTAGTACTTGAAAATTTCAATTTCCTCGTGAAGCAAAACTTCCTTTAACTGTTAGCATCAATTAAAAATAAATTCGAATACAATTTTTCATTTCGTTGTTACTTTGGTATGCAAAAGGATTATTCGCTAATACTTTTCATTATTCAACATTCCATTATTTAGCATATATGCAAGAATCTGCAACTGTAGGTTCATCTCTGGTCACAAATGTATTTCTTGAAATATGAATATTGTCACAGTTTAGTATTTTTTCAATTGAATCTTTAAATCTGTTTTTTTTCTTATACCTCTAAAAATTGTATTAGTCACTTACTGTTTATTGCACTGTATAAAGAATATTCTAAAAACCTAAGAAAAAACAGTTTAAACTCAAAATCTCTTAAAATTGATGTTTTACAATTGTCATCTGCTAACCGATGAGCTATTGATCTAATCCTTCCTATTCGATTAAAAGTTTAAAACTAAACAATCTTGTTGAATCCAGTTGCAACTCTAGGTACAATGTTAATCATGAAACAAATGATACGACCGCTGAATAAATTATTGTGCGTTCAATGAGGGGAAAACACGTAATAATGATGCTTTTCTGCTGTGGGGTCATACTGGAAGATATACGTTCAGCATGAGAATTGAGGAGAAGTAAATTGTGTTGAGTAAAGAGGATGGAGAACTAGTAGTGTGTATATGAAAGGATAGGTCAGAGGGTTGACTCTCGAACTTTTGGCGTGGCAATTGGAATGGGTCAGACCACAACGAATGCAACTACAGAGCATGGTTCGTCTCTTGGTATCTTCCTCTCTCCTGAAATTTCTCAGTTATCTCTTTCTCTTGGCTTGGCCCTTTCATGCCGCCTGTTTCCTCTCGTAATTAAGGATCACGAGCCGCAACTTCGGTTGATCCAGTGCCAAGGCTTTAATGCATATGCACTTCCATATTGGCGTAATTTCCTAAGCTGGCCAACACGGACCCAAATAACGTTCATTTGGAATTCAACTCTGCCCTGTTGAGTTACTTTGAAAATTAGGGAAATCTTAATAATACTCGTATGTTCTTCTTTATAAAAAGAGTTTTTTTCCTTTACGTGGAACGGATAGATGAAGATCTAGAAAACCTCGATCAAGGAAAAGTCATTACTCGATGTGATATTAACGTTAATTTTCTCCAAAAAACAGATTATTTTGTATTAGACTTGAAATTATCATTCTGGACATAATTTATACGTATGTTAATATCGTGGATTTATCAGTTCAAATCGCTATAAATAACTATGAACTGCGTATTTATTATTTAATTTTCTATGTATATTTGCATAACAAATGATTGGAATCATTTGCATGTTTTGATCATTATGAAACAAGCAGAAGATCAACATTTGGAGGAGAGTAGCAAACATTCCAAATCGTGCAAATAAGATATAAAAGCAGGCTAGCTTTACAAACATGAACCCAATTGCAAGCGCAGTGCATGTATATTTTAAATTTAAGAATTTTGAAATACCTTCTTTGGCTAACAACTTGTTTTAGTTGCGCACAATATCATCCTTCATCATCGTAATTTATATTTCACGAACTTTTGTTTCATTGCTTATTTAATGCAATAACGAATTCAAATTTTTACAAAAATTTGAATATGACAATATAGTCAATGATATTTAAACTACATTTAATATATTACATCATTTAATAGTTTACAATATTTAATTCCATTGTAAATCATTCAAACATATACAATTTTTTGTCACGATTCTGTTGAATGCTTTATCCCTATCTTGCACATACCGTATCAGAGTCACAAAAACATTCATTTGGTAGTTTAATTAAATTTCGTATTTTCCTGCCTCTCGTTAACGATAATTAACTATTGAAATTCGAGTTTTACGGGAATAAATAATTATGTTACTTTATGCTGTTTGTGCTGTCCTGCTCAATCAAAAATATCCTATACTATACATGAATTCAAAGAATTTTATGAAACATCAATGATTGACTGGAATTAGATCATTTTTACGCAAAAACATTCACGAGTAGATTTTCAAAATTTACAATTAGGGAAGTATTTATATATTCACTGTTTATATTTTCCAATATTTGTTATTCAGAACCACCGAGTGATCAATTCAAGTTTTTATTCGTCATTCGCGTTTAATACGACTGTTATTGTTTGTAAGGATTCTAAACAACTTTTAAGAGAAAGATTACATATAACTATAGTGTATTAGTCCTTGAACAAGGTGCAAGTTCTGAACTAACATCCATTATATTAGTGTAAATTCAAGCGGTTGGAAGAGGAGCAGTGCACTTAAGAAGAGTAGTTAAGGGTTAAACGTCTTTAACTACTGAGTATGCGAAGCCGTTGTGCTTAAATGGATTCCATCGCAACTTTAGAACCTCCATCCTGAATATATTTTCGTCAAGCAATAGTTTTATTAGAATATTAACAAAGTTTTAGCCCCTTTTGAATGCAAATAACCCTACAATTGACCGCCTTTTGTGAAAGAAAAAAAACTCATGAATAATTACTGTTAGAGTAAACTGTTTCTTATTCTTGAAAACTCAAACTTAAAGATAGATAGATAGATAGATATATATCCTGTCCACAGGGGATGGATTACCTAACTGGACCCACTTCCTACCTTCGTTATCCCACTTTCCACTTCCCACTTTTTTGCACTCACTTTCCGCTTTCCACTTCTCACCTTCGTTCTCCCATTTCCCACATTTATGATCCTGCTTCCCACCTTCCATCTTTATTATTCCACTTCTCACCTCTAATTTCCTTTTTCTCACCTCTAATCCTCTACTTCCAATCTTTACGATCTCACTTTCCGCTTCTCATCTTTATGATCCCACTTCCCACCTTCATTATCACAGTCCACTTCCAATATCGCACTTCCTATATTTATTATCCTCCTTCCCCCTTTCATTATCCTACTTTCCACTTCCAACCTCTAATTCTCCACTTCTAACATGGTCCCATTTTCCACCATTAT
>WNHD01010797.1:0-18630 GCA_011057455.1 Ganaspis sp. Gsp50 | reverse complement strand
TTATCAATTCAAAAATAATTTATCAAACTCTCTGAATAAGAAAGTGGAACATACACTTTTTGAACCTCTGAATTTGACCCTCCAGTTTTCTCAGTGTACCTACTGAAAATTAGTAAACTTGTTCATTGATTGTCAGTAGAATTTAAGTGATTACATTTAGTAAAAATTTGACTCTAACAATATCAGGTAAATTCTATACTGACAATTGGTAAGAAAACTTACTAATTTTAATCAGTAAATTTCTACTGATTCAAATTGAGAGAGAGAATATAGTAAAAGATATGAAGTTATAAAATGAAAAGTATCTTTCTAAATCTGAATTAACGGAATTCCGCTGATTAGCAGCTGTACAATCTGGGCTGAGTGAATCACTGAATAGTCGCTGCTAATCAGTGAATATTCGCTGCGAAATAACGGATTTTCCATCGTTGATTCGCAGCTGTGCAATCTCGACAGTGAATCAGCAGAATTCACTGATTCACAGCGGATTTTTGCTGATTCAGATTTAGAGAGTATAATAAATTAATAAAGTTAATATTAACTCTTCATACTTTATTCTCAATCATTAAATACACATGAAACTAAAATTCTGTATAAAATTAATCTACTCTCTAATAAACTAATTATAAAAGTTATACTCTCTTAAATTGAATCAGTCAAATTTCACTGATTCATCAGCTAGGCTATTGATTGCAATCAGTGAATTTCACTGAAAAATTCTCACTGAAAAATCAGTGGAATTTCACTGATTCTCAGTAAAAATCTCACTGTTTGAAATCAGTCAACTCTGTTTTATCGACAGAGTTCACTGGTTTCACTGAATTTTCAGTTAAAAACCACTGATTCTCAGTAACCGACTTCTCACTGGTAACCAGTTAAATTTGACTGATTCAATTTAAGAGAGTATTCTACTCTCCTAAAATAAATCAGCGAAACCTCGCTGATTCTCAGCTATAAGTGTGCAGCTCATTCATTTTAAGAGAGTACATTTTCTAATTGGTATTTCATTGGTGTTCCATAGTAAAAACGAAGAGTTTGTATTTTTTGCTTTTTCCAATGTAGTTTGTATCTTTAATGTTATTTATTAATAAATTGTTGAAAGTAACTTTCTTAAACTGACAATGAGCTTGCTTTAAATTTAAAATATAGGTAAATTTTCTCTATAAATATAAATGAGTTGAAATCTACTAATTTCATATACAGAATTGAGTCTACTAAATTTGTTAAATTCTTCTGATAATCAGTAAAATTCTACGATAAATTAATCAACTTTTTACAAAACGATATTAAAATTTTAAACACATAAGAAACAACGTTTATCAATTTAGTAACTGTCTAGTAATTATCATTGATTTTTACGGTAACTGAAATTTCTGTAAAAGTATATCAATCTTGAAGAGTAAAAGGTACTGCTTTTACTATCAGTCGGTAAATTATTGTACCTGTTACCAATGTATTCAAACGTGTTCGCTACTTTATTCAGTAACGATAAACTCATTTTTTATTTTTTCAAAAACTGTATATACTTCACAGTAATCTCAATTACCTGAATATGATTTTTCCGATAAACTACCAGGAATTCCTAATATAATGTAAAACTTTGCTTTTATGGTCTAGTAATATTGTACTAATTTTAATAAAAATGAGATTTTGTTCCAGTGAGATTTTTACACATTGCATGTCAACCCTTTTTTTCCCAGTTCAACCCAGTTTTCAAAACTGTTTCTTACTTCATAATTAACAATGGGGTTCTTTTTTAGCTTATCCACAGTCGGCATAATACTTACATTAGTAGTATCAGCGCACACGCAACAACGCATTATCAAAAGTTATAAGACTCGGTGTAACAGTACGACAGTCGAACGTGGTCCAACGTTGTCGAATGTTAACATTTCAACACTTAAGCCATTATTTGCTAATGAAGTGGAAATTGTTGACGATTCTATTGTTTTTAATATGCCGGTTTTAGCAAGTTAAATGTATTACTTTACAAAACCATACAAGAATACGAAAATTGAAAAAATTCGTGTTCGTAAACAAGTGTTTTTTTAAAAAAAGTGCATAAATTGCATTAAAATCGTATGTTGTGTATTTTGAAACCCACGCGTCAAATAGAGTATTGGGAGCAAAACTCGCTATGGATACTCTTTGAAAAAGAACAAACAAGACAAAAGAAGAGGTATAATAATTTTATAATTGCGATTGCGTAAAATTCGATAAATTCTTTCCTGACAAACCGATTACATCTTGATATTTATAAATATGTACGACTTTATTCATTTATTTTATTATCGTATTCACCTTGCATCCAACTTATGACAGATTGGCATAAAATTGTGTATTTTTTTTAATTTAACGTCGATTATTATGATTAATAGTTTATTGTTATATTAATATAGTTTTTTATATTAAAATACTAGAGAATACCCACTCAATGCCTAAACTTGCAGCAATTTTTCAAATTTTCCTTAAAATTCAAATTCCACAAAATTTGTTGCAAGTTTAGGTATTGCGGAAAGATCAAAATTGTTGCAAGCGTAAGTGCCGTATGGGAATATTATATACATATATTTTATTTAATATGCATACAATATATGTACATTTAATTCAAATTCTTTTTGTACACTGAAAAACATTCGTCAAACTTGACCAGAAAGGAATGTTAAATAGGCCTTTACTCTTTTCCATGTTGGCAAAAATTCTAGTTAATTTAACTAGAAAAAATAGTACCGGCGAATTTAACATTCTTTCTGCTCTCTAAATTTTAATAACTGAAAATCCGCTGATTGGCAGCTGTGCAAACTAGGCTGGTTCAATCAGTGAATGGTCGCTGTGAATCAGCGAATTTTTGCTGATTCAGATTTATAGAGTGATTAAGTTGACCAGTCATTTTTTCAGTGTACCTGTATAAAGAGATAGGTTTATCAAATTTGCATTGAAATTTTTTTACTATGGAACAATAATATATTTTAAATTTAACAAATTTTGATTTTTGAAACATTTAGCGTGTATTTCTTATTAGTCAACATTTTAAGATAATATACATATAATTTACAAATTACCACACAAGTGTCTTATATGAAGACACCAGTTTCTGTAATTTATCTTAAATTTGTACTCATTAATTTTTAATTGATACTAATTACACATGTCCAGTTTGATAAAAAGTATATTTTTACATTGAAGTTTATAATTCATATAAAGGAATAAGTTAAACATAATAAATATGATATATTCTGCATAAAAATTATACTCTAATATAGTTTTATTGTCCCTTTTGTTATGCAAGTGAAATATTAACAATTTTTTTATATCGTGACTACCTTCAAATAAGCGTGACGATATTTATCTTTGTACGTGTTTAACAAGAATTTTCCACATTACCTCATTCAAATTTTATGTCCATGTGAAAAAGTTCTATACATAAAACTAATTGCATAATTTACTCAATGGATATTCTTCTATTCAAGATTTTTTAAATTACAGAAAACAGGTATGTAGTATACGTTTATACTACATACATTAATTATACCATCATGATATACATCCAAACGTGTATGCGCTTATTCCAATCCAAACAATCTCCCTAAATCTGAAAGAGTGCGGATTCGTTTACCCTTTGAAATAGTAGGAAATTTTACTATTAATTAGTAGAAAACTACTAATTGGTAGTAGAAAATTACTAATTTTAAATAGTAAATTATTTTACTTACTATTCAAAATTAGTAATTTTCTACTTCCAATTAGTAGTTTTCTACTAATTAATAGTCAAATTTCTTACTATTTCAAAGGGTAAACGAATCCGCACTCTTTAAGAGTAACAAAAACTACTAATTCAGATTTAGTGAGATAATAACAAAATCTGGACCAGATTTGGATTCTACACATATTGTCTTTTTAGTTTTATTCAAACATTTTTTGTAAAAAATGCATGTTTCTGTCAAAATGTTTTTTAGAAACGGATATATTTTTCTTAAGTGTGCTAATAATTTACGAAGAAAGAAGTATTGAAAAGTATGATACAGAAATTTGACATTTTCAAGAGGTTTATGACAGCACGTGGAGAAGAGATTTAGCTACTGGCATAATTCCAAACTGTATATGTATATCGATCCAACAAACTCGCAGAAACAGTTTAATTTCATCCTGTACAATGTGCTCTTTTAAATACATACAAAGTTTAAACTTCTTAATCATTATACTTTTTAATGCTTTACAATTTTTTATAAATCGAAGGAACAAAAAAGTTGAAAATAAATTAAACTGATATTTTTTTAATATATGAAAAATAAAAGTTTAATTGACATTACTTGTTATTCTTTTATATTTTTCTCCGCATGATTCATTTAATTTTTTTCTTTGTACTTTTCTCGGAAAATTACAGTGACTTTTTTAGATCAACCGTTTAAAGAATTATGCCAACTAATCGATTTGCAAAGATTTTTTAAGTTTGCAATACAAACTTAAACGAGTTTCAGTTTAGAGTTTATTTAGTATCTGATGAAATCTATTTTACAAAACCTTAATTAACACTTCATTGTCATTGTCGCGTGCCACACGCACGGAAATTATAACGCACCCTGCAACTTTGCTATAATGAATAACTTTAGGGTGTGACAATATTTGGGTTCTGACAATCAAAGCACTAATTAAAAGAAATGTGTTTTTAAAAAATAGTATGTAATGCAGAATATATGTAAAATAGGCGATTTAAATTGTAATTCTTATTTTATAAAAATGTTAAACCTCTCTCAATACACGGAGAGACTTTCGTTATTAAAAAGTCCAAAAGTTTTTTTAATTTAGGATATAACAGAAAAACCTGATTTTTTAATCGTTCCCGAGAACGTCTTACTATTACGGTTGTAATTTTTGTTCTTTTCACTAGCTAAAAATCAGATTTTTCTGTTATATCCTGAGTTAAAAGAAACTTTTGAAATTTTAGCAAAAAAATTAGAAATATTTAATATCAAAAGTTTCTCCGTGTACTTATTTGTGTAGTAAAACAGTAAAAACCAACATTTATTTATTCTTCTTACACAATTTTTTTATTGAATTACTTTGTATAATATATACAGAGAAATTCATAGTTTCTTCTTTTCTCTTCTTTCTTCTTTCTTCTTCTTCTATAATTTCTTTTATAAAAATAATAAGTAAATATTAAATAAAAATAATAAAAACAATTTCTTTGTAAATATATATGTATCTTATAGATTCTATATACCACTTTTTATATAAATTTGATCACAGAAAGTGGGAGTAATCAAACTAATTTTTACTTTTTTAAATGTACTTGTAAGATGTATTATAAGATAACATTATATGTATAAATTATCTCTTCTCATATTGAAAACTTTAATATGTTTAAATTACATTGATAAACCTAACAAGACTGCGTACAATTCGTACTCATTTCATTATAAAACGTGCTTTCAGATCTAAGTGGTGAATCTTAAGGGCATGTGATGAAAAAAGACGTAGGTCACGTGACCTATAAGGGGAAATTTATCCTCCGTTTTACTCTCAAAATAATAAACATATCATTATGAAAATTTGAATACAAAAATAAATTTGAATAAAATATCACCAGAATGGTCTGTCTAGTAAGAATTCATTAATATTTTTGATTAAAAGTTGTTTTATGCAATTACGTTTTACACTTCGCAGATTCTTCAGAATTTTATAAAATAACTTTTAAACAAAAATATTGATAAATTCATACCAGACAGACCACTTTGATGATATTTTATAATTCTATACCAATTTTCATAACGATATGCTTATTATTTTAAAAGTAAAACGGCAGAAAAATTTTGCCTTATGGGCCACGTGATCACCTGACGTCATTTTCCATCACATGTCCTTAATCGTGATAAATACAAATAGTAATAATAGTTCAAAGTTTGAATATTATATATAATTTATAATTATTGTTTCTAAACTCTGCTTCAATTAAAAATCAATTAAAAATTAAAAATTTTTATCAATTAAAATCCTTTTTTTAAAATTTAAGTGAAAATATCATTTTGTGTATCAACAATTTTTAGTTTTTTTTATACCAACTCTTTAAATTTAAATAACAATTGCCATCTTGTTGTGAATTAGTGAAATGATTAACAGAATTAACCAGATTTTTAATTGAATTATTTGTTTGTTTATTTATTTATCAATCAATTTTCAAATTGAACTTATTTAATTATTTAAATTGCAAATTAACATTTTGAAATTAATTATTTTTATTAATTTATATAGAAAGAAATCGACAACTAATTTGAATGGTTTACTAATTCTGACCTAGAGAGCATATATGTATAAAATTCTTTGTAACTTGCGAGTAAATTTTATACGAAAAAAAATAAGACCATTATTCGTTCATATATTGTTGATTTAAACAAATGGCAAAGTAAACTGATTTTTCGACAATCGATGTGTTCTGGTTTCCAGCGTCAAACAAACATGAGTCATCATAGCCTAGCCTTCTCAGGAATCCGCCTACAATGACATGATTTTTACCTTTTATTGATATCCAAAGTTAATAATAATTTTTCTTTAACTTTAAAGATAAAAGAAAGTCTTTCTTGATAAGCATGAAAAGCCTGGCGATAAATATACACATCATTTTCCTCTCATAAACGAAGTAGTAAAAGTGTCTGTCAATTTTAGCGTTTGGTATGAAAATAAACTTCTAGTAAAGTTTCACGTTTCAAAGACGAAGCTATATGTTTGATATACTTTAGAGATAATACAGTTTGTAAAATGGAAAAAATATTGCACATTCAACAAAAGATATTTTTTTGTAATGTTGAAAAAATTGCAATAAATGTTATATTTCAAATAATTGGAATAAATTAACATATGCGTTTTAAAAATAAACACAAACTATATATAAATATTTTTTTATTAAAAGTCTCGATAAATATTGACTGCATACTTCCTTTTTTAGGAGCTATTAAATGCACTTTACTACTCGCGTTAAAATAGTTATACATCTTTACTGTCTTTCATAAAACCTCCATGTATCGAATTTCATGTTATTACCATGAGTACTCATTTCTGACTAAAGAACAGAAAAGCTTATCTAATGAGAAAAACAACATTCTGTTAATTAAAGTCTGAAACGCCATGACTACAAGTGCGCTGTATAATTATGTCTCTCGAGGTGATGCATACATAGCTATTTGGTCAAAAAATGAATGAGAGAAAATTGCATGTTAATTCAATAGAAGTCATTTGCCAAATTAAAAGTGGCAAATTATTTTAAAGTATTAACAATGCAATTTGTTGTAACGCATACAATTGGTTTCAAAACAAATTTTGCATTTTCTTTTACTATTTTATTTATACATTTTCTGCTTTTGTTTAGCAGATTGTTTTTCGCGTAATTAGTATTCAAAGTGTAGACGTTTGTTTAGTCATGTTCATTAATAACTTGTATTATCACTAGATCTTGCGTAATTTTAAGGATATAAAATTATACATGCATTCCGACTGACTGCATTCAATTGATTTCGAATAGAAGAAAGTTTATAATTTTAAAAATTATTAACATTATTATTTGGAATTTGGAAAAATGTTGAATAAATTATTAATTTGGAATTATTAAAATATGTATGATTCTTATTCATGAAAAGATACAATTTCTTAGATTAGAAAAGCTAGAATTACTTTCTTATACAATTTTCAATATCATTATTTTCTAATAATTTCCTACTCTAAATCTTGTTTATTAATTAAAATTATCAATTCAATTTAGTGCCAAACTTCTTTTGCTATAAGTTAGTAAAATATGACTACAATGGAATTAATCAATTTTTACTAATAACAGTCGCAGTTGCTGATTCAAATTAGTAATTATTCCTACTAATTCAAATTGAAATCTATTCAAAGTGCTAAAAAGAAAATGCAAAAAAATTAACATATTCCATCAAAGTGCTAACAAGGAAATGCAAATAAATGAACATGTTATACAAAAGCACTTATTTGAATAATTTAAATGATTTATACTTATGTAAATAAAATAAATACGTTTTCAAAAAAATCCGAAATTTTTAATCGATAACAGAGAGTCATTTCTCAATTAAGTAATTATTTTTTAATTTTGTAGTATGTATACAAAATTTTTTTAATCTATTTAATTATTTCAAAATTTAAAATTGCTCAAAAGGTAATATGCTTTTTACAGGTGTTTAGATAAGAGTCTAAAATTTATTTTTTACATATTACATTTAACGCATTTAATACATGCATATACATTTAATTTATATAATGCATTTAATACATTTAATTGAATGTTTAAAATCTACCCTCCTTACATTAATTTATTAAAATTTTAGGTCAAGAAGGAAGACAAGCAGAAAAAATGGGGAGTTATTGGTTAAATGTGACTCTAGTGAGGATAGTTCTTCCTGTTGTGCTTGCCGGAAGTAAGATTCTTTTTTCCTATTATCCTAGTTTGATACTAATCATACTCATATTATGTAATTAAAAACTTTACTTCTTTAAAAAATAATTCTTATTTTAAGTTTATTATATACTTTTTCTTGCACGAAGATGCTCTTAAATAATTTAGATTTTCCTTTTTTTGGTGAAAGTAAAAATGACTTCAAAAAAATAATTCAAAGTAATAATTTAGATTATGCATATATTTTATTAAGCTTAATCTATGAATTTTAAGTCTATTCTTTAAGCTGATCCGCACATCTATTTAAACAAAGTGAGAACGATTGTGAACACTGTCTAAAATTAGATAAAGGACAGTTGTTTGTAATGTGAGAAATTGTTTCATAAGTCTGCAACTTTCACATCCAGAAAATATATAATAATTATATTATAATTGAATGTGAGAACCAACACAATGATAAATAAATAAATAAAAATACATTATATATAGGATAAATAATTTCTATTGTTATAAAATTCCTTAAACTGAAAATTGGATTAAAAATACTGAAAACTTGTTTAACAGTGAACAATTTCATCAATTTATTACACTTTTGAAATGTCTTCTTCTATTTAGTCTTTCAAGGCAATATAGACAAGATATTCCGGTTCCAGACTCCCAAAAGTACTAAAAATTGTATAATCAAGCGAAACTAAAGATCAAAGTTTCCAATGATTACATTTGCGTTATTTTTAAACCTTTATTTTACATGAATTAATTTACCGTTTTTAATTATTGATATAACAAGCAAGGAACGTGTATTCATTGTTAATAATTTGGAAATTTTATCATATTACACACAATATTGCTCTAAAAAACTTGAATTTTTGATACAAAAATTTTTTATATTGTACTTTGTTCCTAAAAATTTGAATGTTTAAACTTATGGTTGACTGAGATTTATTGTTTTCATCGTCAATGACGTCACAATGTGTCAAGCATCATTAGGCAATAGATTTGATTAAAGAATAGATAATTTAAGCACTATTTATAGCATTCTTTTATTTGGAACTTATTTTAAACGTATACAATAGAGATACAACTTCACTTTATAAGTACGTCGTTAAATTCAAATTTGGTTTCGTCGATATATATTAAATTTATATTAAATTTACATTTAGTACTTTTACGAGTTCATGGATTGAATGAACGATATTTCTTGAAAATGTTCTCGTTGCGATTTCTGAAAAAAGAAATTGCTATTACTTTCTTTTGTAATGGTTCAAATTTATTAAAAGAAATTCTATAATCACGTACGCTGAGTAACTGAGACATTTCCTTAAGTATATTATTCAAATTATCATCTACTAGTCTCCCTCTTTCAATGTCGTCGAATAATATTGATTGTTTCTTTTCTTTCTATAAAAAGATTAAAAGTATTTTAAAAAATTGCAATATCACGTTTTTATATAATAAACACAATACTATTTCCACTTTACCCAAATTTCGTGTAGGTCAAAAACTTTATTATTCATGCTAGGCATAAATATAGAAATCTTATTTTTTAAATTTACGATTTCATTTTCCAAAACATTGACATGATTTGTTTCAAAATTAGGTCTTGTTGTTTTGATAACAGGTTGATCTTTGTGACCTTTAGTAACTGTTACTGTTTGTGGCTTAGGATTTCTTCTTGACATTTGCTTCTATGAAAGAAAGTATGTAATTATTTTTAAAAGGGTTATGCTTATCCCCCTTGTGAATAATATTTTCCAAGATATGTACACATAAATGTCAGTATTATACTGATAAAATTATAGAAATAAAAAGAAATAAAAACTTTTGTTACCGGTTTTGTTACTGGAGCAGGCTTAGAAATAATTTTATCATCACAAAATCTTTTAGATTTTAGCGAAGCATATCCTTTGATTTTATAAGGTGTAGTAGGATTATATGCATTTGGTGATGGTGTGTCATCTTGAAGAATTTTTTGAATGAGTTTACTCAAATTGAAATTGAAATATCAATTAAAAGCAATAATAACTTACTTTGAATGTCATTGAATCTACGAATTTTCGCTTTTGAAAAAGACATTGTTGTTTCCTTACACTGAATTATAACTTTTAAAACTTTATTTGGAGTTCTTTAGTCAAGTAAAATTTATTTGGAGTTCTTTGGACAAGTTTACTAGCTTCTAATACTTCAGGTGGTTTTAGTCAAACTAATAAGAAATTTGAAGTCAGTGAATTAGTCTCTGCTCGGTTGTTCATATTGTTTGTTTACATTTTTTTCAGTTGGAACACTTTTATCATGTATATCTATTTTCGCTAGAATAGCATAATGTACGAGATAATGTACTATAATCATTGAGAATGTAGAATTTAAACATTTTATTTTATTTAATTAAAATTGCGATACTTAAAAATGTTATTAATTATAACTATTCAAACTTTCCTAGAATTTTTAAAAATGTAATTATAAATTACATTCAAGCTAATTTTTGCGCTCACTTATTGCGCTTATTCACGCTATACATTATTATTACATTTGCGGTAATTTTGATTAAAAAGGAATCAGGTAGACAATCAAAAGCAGAGTTTTATTCAAATGTATTAATGTTAAAGTAATCGTATAATTTGTCAGAATGAGTGGTTTAAAAAATAAAGATTTTTTTTTAAATTTTAACAGGTGCAATATGGAGACCAGTTGGGATATCTCTTATATACTTAATATTGATGCTATGTGCTCCAATAATCCCAATTCCAACCTATGCATCAATGAAGAGTCATACTGGACGTTATTTGAAAGCTTGCATTTGCCTATCATTTATTGTCACCATAACGCAAATAACTTTTCAAATAGTTCTTTTGGCATTTCCCCCTTATGGGCATTTTCTTCAAAATTGTAAGTATATAATAGTTATTAATATAACAAGGCCGCAAAAACAGTTGCTACAATTACACGTGTCGAGGTTTTCCGATATATGGTTGCGCCCACGTTGCATACCAAATTTAGTGTACTACTGTGTGCTAAGCTGAACCTTTTACACTCCCTAGTGGGATAAAATTACTTTTCACGCACTAGTGCATAAAAAGTCGAGTTTTTGGAGCACATTATTGTCAAAAAGATTGTTATTGGTTATGAAAATATTATTATGAAATTATTGTTATTAAATTGTTATTATTGTTATTAAATTTCATGTATATTCAACTCACAGTTTAAAAAGTACTTAAAAGTATCAAATTGATGTCAAAAATATCAAATTGATGAAGATTTTGTGATCAATTTGTTGCTTTTAAGAAAACTGTGCTAAACATATTCAACTCTAAAAATACCTTTAACTGACAATTAGTATATTTTTCATTATGGTCTGATTTATAGAGATTTTTATAAAAATAAATAAAACGTGTAATTTGCTCCCCTTTTGCCTCAAAATTGTTTTCTTTTAAATAAGAGTAGTTATATTTTTTCTGTTATCGTTCAAGGATCTCTAGATTCTCCCACTCATCTAAATTTCTTATTTTAATCAATGTGATTAGAAATGTACACGGAAAAATTTAGTTTATTGAATTTTACAAAACTTTTTAGTATTCTTGGATATATCAATTCTCGTAGATTTTACAAAACTGCTCTGTACATCATATAGAATTAATTTTGTGAATTAATATATCCAAGAATACAAAAAGTTTTGTAAAATTCAATAAACTAAATTTTTCCGTGTAGATGTTAATTTATAGTGAAAATTAAGCATTCAATTAAATTAAATTCTGCTGACATGTATTAAAATACTACTGAAAACAATTTTTCGTATTAAATATCAAGTGGACTTTTTTTCAGGTGAATTTTTAGAGAAACTGTTCAGGCATTTAGGTTTAGTACGACTAGATAGCGCATCTGTATTTGAAGTAGTTTTCTGGTTAGCCCCAGAAATAATAGTTTTACCGACTACTTTGCTAATTTATTACTTTTGTCGCCAATTAACTCATGTGCGTGCAGTAGATGAGAATGAAAGTTCATCATTACAGCGATCTGCAAAAAAGACTGAAAATAGATCTGCAAAAGTTAGTTTACATTAAATGTGTATTTAATTTAGATAATACTTGATTGAAGTACGTAGAAAAGCAAAATGTAATTTTCGGTGCAAAACCTATTAAATTTTAAGGTACATAGATTGGAATTTTGTAGACATCTCGAAATCCAAGTGCATCTTATAATTTAACATTTTGTTTTGCGCGTATAAATAACTTTTTTAGTATTATCATTATTATTACTGAATATTAAATTTAAAATTAAATAATTTATATTTAAAATTAAATAATTTCAATTTAAATATTAGATATTAATTATTTCTGAAAATTATTTGCAGATAATAAATTTTCTGGGTAGGGTCGGAACATACATTGTTCTGGCTTCATTATGCTGGACAGCATCTTTTAATCCTTCAGTTGAAGGGGGTTTTTATTTCGTGATTTTTTTGGCTGCAGCAACATGGTGGGCATGCAACAGAGAATTGCTCAAAGGCTTTGCTATAATTTGCAGGATTATTATGATCGTTGTTATTCTTCACATTATTACTTTATTATCGTATCAAAATCAATGGCCGCAAGAGTTTATACCAATCAACAGTACATGGGCAAGATATTTTGCCCTCTCTGCAATCTACACTACAAATTGTACAGATCCCCGTGATATCAATTTTGTAGAAGATGCTAATGATACAATGTACGGATATTCATTGAGGCTCTTCTGGTTGTACTATGTTTTAGCACTACAATCGCAGTTTCTCGCAAAAAAGCCGGTAAGTCAGTTGATTCTGAAGTTTATGAAACTCTTATACCAGTTAAATGCACAAAAAGACTAAAACTGTAACTGAGAAAGAAATAAGATATTTGTTCAAATAATTTCTTGAAGTAAGTCAAGACAATAAGCCAAAAGAGCAAATTACAAAGATATAAAGATCAAAAATGGGTATATACGCTTATTTAAGAAACAAAACGCTTTTCTTTACTGTTCTAATTATTACCATTGTCCTAGCTTTTACTGAAACGGAACTAATTCTTTCCAGATAATTGACTAACGTTTTAAAACCTTCAAGTGTTTTCGTCTATTATGCTTGTCAAAACTAAAAATCTGTAACTCGCATGAGGTTCTATTTCATTTAACAACACTTTAAAAATTCGTATCAAATTATCTTCGTGTCTTCGATATCAAAAATACAATTAGACACGAAAAATATTTTATTAAGATACATACCAATTTTTAAAGTGAACTAGTATACGTCCAGTAGAATTTACCATTATTAAATTGTCTATGACTCATCTATGATTCTTCGTCTATGATTCGTTAAATCGTCTTTGACTTAAAAATCAATACTAAACCCCTAATGCTTTTCAAAATTAAATTCAATAAAACCCGTCAAATGAATGTGCGCATTTTTTGTATTAACTTTCACAAAGAAAGTATTGCAGGTTAGCAATCCTCCACGCTTATGTGGAAAATTGGAGAATTTGGACACACCATTGTCCAGACATGTTTCAATCAGGCGAAAAACACCATCCCAAAGGTGGCAATCTGCTCGCCGAAAGGCTCGAGTAAGATATAGATGAGAACGATTCTTGCATGAAGTCATTAAATTGTCGTACAAGTAGATAAACAGACTATCAATGTGTTGTAAAGCACAGTAACTTCTCTATACAAACATTGAATATGCATCATAAAAATTGCACAGTGATTTGCACAATACAGATTTTATTTTAAATATAAAAATAAAATATAAAATAAATATATAAAACTATGCATGTTGTTTTATGCATCGATAATTATGGCCTTATATATAATCAGCTTCAAAACCAAAGGTGTATTTAAAGAACCAAAATAATTTATTCCTGAGTTTTTTAATTTTCCAAGTTAACTAAATTTATTAACTGAATTTATTAACTAAATTTATTAACTAAATTTGTTAATTAAATCTAAGTTTAAGAAACCAATTTGCTTTAATAAAACAGAATAACTTCATTCGTTGTATAATGAAAACAAGCGAAAAGCAGCTTTTTCAAATAACCTAATTATTGTTTCTTTCTCATTTTCAATGCTTTGCAGTTTAGTTTTTATTTTCATTTAGTACGCACAGCCACATTCTGTTATATTTTCGAATGCCGCTATTTTTGGTTTGCCGTGTTTTAGAAGCAGAATATTGTTCGGCAACCACCACCGGCCACGGAAAGAACTCCCGTATGTATTAAACGAATTAATTGTTTACTTTCTCTTTCTGCAATACTAAATTTCTTTTATCACTTTTTTCATTATTAGAGTGGGAATTTCTCTTCATCCTCATATCTATCACCTTTGGTTGAGGTTTCATTTTCTCAAGCAGTATTTTCACTAAAAAAAAATTATCTACAAGGCAAAATATGCTTGTTGATTGTTGATTTAAGCGTTTATTTATTATTTTTGGTGGCCCAGATAACAATGGATTATTGTATATTTTCCATTTTGTTTGGATATTCTATGTTATGTTATAAGTATATATAAATATGAGCTTTATGGAACATCATATTTTACATTACTATATATTGGCTTTGATATGTAAATAAAACACTTTGGATGTAGCAATGTATCATTATTATTATTATTATTATTATTATTATTATCATTATTATTATTATTATTATTATTATTATTATTATTATTATAAATAAATTTTACTTTTGCATAAATATTAAGCATTTAATGTTCATGGTTAATATTGATGCGTTGAAATTTACTGAACAAGTTTTAAACGCATTTTAGTTAATGCGGTTTGGTTCTGGACGATCAGGTTTATTACAAGATTCTACAGGAAGTGTTATTGTACAAGATGGTCAACAGGATGATAGTATTCAGTTGCAGTCTCTTAGCGAAGGTTTATTTTCTTTTAAAATTGAATTATTCATCGAGTAGGAAAGTGATGATCCTTACTTATATATTTTGTATTTAAGTAATGACTAATTTTTAATGTCATTTGTTCAGGAGTTCCAGAAGAGAAACCTGGCGTAATTGAACATATCATAATGGCAATTTACTCAGTTTTTCAACTAGTTGTTAATTCATCTTATCTCGCCACAAATATTATCATGATGGTAAATAAATGATTAATTACTTTTAAATGAACAATAAAAAATGAATTTATGAAGCAAGAACTGAGCTCCAAAATTGATTTTAGACTTGGAGTATAATGTACCACAGTTGGACAACTTTTGCGTTACTAATGTGGGCTCTCATACTTTGGATGGTACCTAATAAGCGAGAGTCTATGATGAAGTGTTCTCCATTCATTGTTTTTTATGCAACTTTTTTGTTACTTGTACAATACATTTATAGTATGGATTTAACCAGCGAAGAATTACCAGATATAATTTACGGAATACCCATTTCTGAAATTGGATTTAGCAAACCAGGGCAACTTAATCATTGGCACTTAATTGTCAAGGTTTCTATAAGAAAATATGTTATTCTACAAAATATATTTATATCTTCCTGATATTATATTTGTTAAGTACCTTCAACTATTTTTTTGTTATAAACTGTTTACTATTTTTTAGTGTCTTTTTATGTCAATGTTTTGGATTACAATGCGCCAGTATACAGCTGAAAGGAAGAGACAAAGAAGATCATCAACTTTGAGAGATTTAGTCGCTCCTTTGCATGTTTCCGTATCAACAGCAACAACAGCTATGAATCAAGAGTCTCCTGAAATTAAAAGCAAATTTATGAAAAACGTTGGGATAGTATTGAAAAAGTTCTTGACGAAATTTTGGATAGCCATATTAGCGATAATGCTTTTTACTAGTGGAATCACAGGAAGTAGGATGACAGTTTTTCGAATAATATACATGTCTCTTTTCCTCTTCTTCGTAATTACATTCCAAGTAATATTCTTACTAACTTTTGTTACTCTAACATTAATGAAATTATTCTTTTAATGATTAATATTTCTGTCAGATATCTTGGACAGCTTGGAGAAAAATTATGTACACATTCTGGATAACTGTGATTGGATATTCTATTATTATGTTAATACTAGTCTACACATATCAATTTAAAAACTTCCCATCGTATTGGGAATATATTTATATCAATGAGGATCTGTAAGATATAACATTTTCCATGGCCTTTTTATGAACATTTTGAAAAGAAAGTACTATATAATAATTTTTTACAGGCAAAAAGATATAGGCTTAGAAACGTATGCAACCAAAGATCTTTTCGTGCGACTCTTAACACCTACGTTTTTCGTCATAATTACTGTTCTACAAATTCATTATTTCCATGATGGTTTTCTGGAAGTAACGAATATTGAAAGACAGTAAGCATTTAGTAATTTCAATAATTAATAGCTTTAATTAAAATATTTTTTGAATACGTTTAATAATTAATATTTTTATAATAATGTATTTAAATAATTTAATAGGAGAGAAAGCAGTTCAAGACGTGCCAGTCTTGGCTACTCTCCAAACACAATTCCTATCGCTTCACCAAACGATGTATTTGTTTCGGACAATGATGAAGAATCAACCATATACACATTAAGACAGTTAAAACGTAAGAAAATTATATATAAATTTCAATTGTGCAGCTAATAGTACAAAATAAATAAATTTATTTATTTATCTAATCACAAAATAAATAAATAATAAAAAACAAAACAAAATAAATGTTTTACATTCGATGCATTACTTTCAGAAATGTCAAAAATCGAAAGAATGGCGTTTTTGAGAAAAATTATGAAGCATTTGTACAATCTTTACAATCATGTTTGGTTGTTCTTTGAGCTGCATATGCAAAAGATCATTTTTATATCACTGATGTTGTTATGCTCAAATGATGTGAGTGTTTCAAGTACCTATTCATTTATATTAGTTGATTAAAATATACGTTCTATTCAATTAAATATAATAAAATATGCGTTGCTATTCGATTTTATAACACATATTATTATGTCAATTATTACTATACATGTCAACTATTATTATATGTATGAATTTTTAGGTATGTGCCATAAACTTCTTCTTTGTACTGGCCCTCGTAATAGTAATTAACTTTAGAAGAAATATTCAAATCATGTCCATAAATGTTATAGCAGCTATTATTGCACTTCTTATGGTCATCAAAATGCTTTATCAAATTGAATACGTTCATCATGAGAATTGGAATGTTAATTGTACTGTAAGTAATCACACAGAAATAACAAAAAGTTTTTCAGTGCATCACCTGTTAAATTCCAAGGTGCTTTGGAATTCTATAGCAACCTTGCAATTTAACAGCGTTGCATTGAAAATTAACAGATTTTTTCCTGTGTATCCATTTCGTAAATAAAGTGAAAATGATTATTTTAGGATTATTTTAGGATTTATTTTTTGACTTATTACTTTATAGTACATAATATAAATATAATACGGATAGATGATGTATTTATTTACGTATATAAAATTTTGATTACAATTATTTTAGGGAAGTAATTCGAGTGACCAAACTTCACCTAAAAATACAGTTTACAATATTGCTGAATGGATAGGTTTTAAAAAGGCAGCAGCTGGTGCATTACCTGATTTATTAAAAGGTTATATTGGAATTATTACTGTCACGACCTTGAGAGCAATCATTACGGTTCGACAATGGTTTTATAGACAAGCGAATGGAGAACCTTTGGACCCTCCTCAAGTAATGTT
This sequence comes from Ganaspis sp. Gsp50, assembly GCA_011057455.1. NCBI lineage: Eukaryota > Metazoa > Arthropoda > Insecta > Hymenoptera > Figitidae > Ganaspis > Ganaspis sp. Gsp50. The sequence goes on along the minus strand of WNHD01010797.1, from coordinate 543 downwards.
CCCCAAAATAACAAGATCTGATGCTGATAAAGGCATACTTCCATGTCTTAAATTTCTCTTCAATTTTGGATTTTACAAATTCGGAGTCGAATTTTCTCTTATGGCCATTGTAGCTTTAGTCGGCACTAGACTCGACTTCTATTCCGTTCTATACAGCATTTGGTTAATCATATTATTTTCATTAAAACGTAAAACACTTTCAAGATTGTGGCCCTTCTTTAAAGGCTTCGTTCTAGTCTTAATTCCTCTTCAATATGCATTTGTGGTTGCCCCACCTACATGGTTATGTATCGGTAAGTGTTTAAATCGAGGTTTAAATACAATAGATTATGTTTTTTTTATTATTTGCTCTCTGAATCAGTGAATTTTCGCTGATGTGCAGTTGTATTAATAATGATTAACAGTGTATATAACTAACAATTGTTCTAATTGTTAATTTTATTGTTTTATTTAACACATGTATAAAAAGTCCCACTTTTGACGCATGGAAAACGTGGCAAAAATCGCATTTTATAAGCAAGGATTCTATAAATACACTCGCGC
>WNHD01010789.1:0-11933 GCA_011057455.1 Ganaspis sp. Gsp50 | reverse complement strand
GAAATTTGACTGATTTTTCAGTTAAAAACCACTGATTCCCAGTGACCGACTTCTGGCTGGTAACCAGTGAAATTTCACTGATTCAATTTAAGAGAGTAACCTTTACTGACATTTGATACAGATTATCAGTCAATTTGAGAAACGTGAAGTTTGCCGTAAACTGAATTTGAGACTTAATAAAAATTGAGAGACATCGAAAGTGAGTTCTGCTTTTTTCTGTGCTTTTAAGGCCACTATGCAGATTCTTGATAAGTCTGAATTTTTTCCTGCTCCATTTCTTTTTTAATTAATCGATAAAGCCTGCTAGAAATGAAGAAAGATGCTTCAATTTTCATCATCAGTGGATAATGACTCCCTTCTTATTTTATTTGCCCTGCAGGTTAAAGACTCCGATACGATGACACAGCATAGAAGTCGAAAGGGAAATTTAAATTGATATACTAGGAAGTAAAAGGTGTGAAGAAGAGGAAGAAGACAGAAGAAAAGGACAGAATGATAGGTGTTGGTTAAAGTCGTCGAGAGGCGATTGTGCCGATGTGCGTGGCAAAGTTTTGCGCCTGTCTTTTCTCCCTGACCTAACCACTCTTCGCTCCAGTCCACTTTGATGTTTCGCAGCTCGGCGCTTCGCTTCGCTTCGTTCCTGTTTGCCTGAACTAAAACTACGGGCGCGCGAGCGCAGCCCAGCATGGATGCTCGCAGCCTCTAGGTCGGACGTTCACCCTGTTCCGACAATATGCCGGCTCTGCACGCCGCGAGCTGCTCAAACACCATGATCGAATTTCGTCTCACCGCGATATTTTATCGCCATTATGCAAGCGCATGATCTGGCGTAAATTGAAATCTCACTCTTTCGCGTTTCATTTCGTTTAACGAAATCAGCAACTGGCGCTTAAGGAGCCAATATCCTCGGAAGTAAACACTCTTCACCTCATGGGAAATGTGTATACTCGAATGTGCTGTAACAACCTTTTAAGGTGACGTTCATTTCAAAATTTTTTGACGAGAAAAAACAGTCTTCACATAGGACTCAAAGATCTGTTTTCTCTCGATAGATTTATAATTTATTTTTTATTATTAATTCTCAACCTCTTTTCGAAAAACGTTCATCAGTGTAGCTTCAATTTACAGAAATTTTTGGAATCGAACACCAACTTTGCAATTTGAAATTTGTATACATTCTTCGTTGCAATTTCTACACATTTATCTGAATCAATTGAATATTTGTTACCGTGCAGGCACATAGTTAAGAAGCTTTCTATTTTGCTAAAAGGTTTTTATTTTACGAAAACACGCAGGAAAAGAATTCTGTTAATTGTCAATGCAACGCTGTTAAATTTCAAGGGACACTTCAATTTTGACAGACACGTGCCTGTAGAATTTCAAAGCATCTTGGAATTTAACAAATGTTGCAAATTTTTTTTGTCGAACTATCCTGTATGGAACTATTAAAACTTTTCGATGTCAATGAAACGAAAAAGCAATCTACTCTTTCTTTTCGAAAAAAGAACTTAGAGTTAAAAAAGATTTAATTTCCAAATCAATTTTTATTCAACATTTCGAAGCTCATTTAAAAAATAAGCTAAATTTTGTAAAAGATTCCACAACAGGGAAAGTGTTGATAATTGTCACGATTATAAATTTTGAAAATCTAATACGATTCGTGTTTGGAAACTTGGAAACTGATTTTGACTTGATGTATTTTTTAATGAAACTAAAACGAGTCTTTATCAATTTTAGATATGGGTAATTGGCACTAGATTTAAATCCTCTTTCTTTCTGTTCCTGAAGCCGGTCAAACAAGTAAATTACCAGCTTGCCTTGACTACTTCATTCCGCCCCTATTTCTTATAATTATTATTTGTCGAAAAGGCTATTACTTTACAATGTATATCATTTCATAAAGTAACACTTTAATCAGCTCCGTAATATTTAAAAATTAAGTTTCTTTTATCCATCATTCACTCTGTCAGAAAATTCTGGAAAATGAAATGTGAATTATACATTTTCTTCTACATTAATTAAAACGCAGTGAACTTTTCAATTAATGGACATGGAAATGTATAATTTACTTGTGTTAAAGGAATTCAATTACATTTGACAGAATAAGGAATTATCTGAGAAATAGTTAGTTTTTTACGTTTAGGTATCATCTGGGTAAATAGTTGATTGGTATTCAATTATTTTTAATAAGTGCATTCGTTAAAAACAGCTTTTCTTGAGAACGTTTTTGCGTGTTAAAAACAGCTTTTCTTGTTGAATCTACATTTCTTGTTGAAAACTGTATTTCTTGTTGAATCTAATTTTTTTGTTGAATCTACTTTTCTTGTTGAAAACAACTTTTCTTGTTGAAAATAGCTTTGCTTTTTGAAAACTGTTTTTCTTGTTTAATCTCCTTTTCTTGTTGAAAACAAGTTTTCTTGTTGCAGACAATTTTGCTTGTTGAAAATCACTTTTCTTGTCGAAATTAGTTTTTCTTGTTAATAAATGATATTTTTTTGTTCAAAACAGTTTTCTTGTTGAAGCAACTTTCTTTCAAAAACAGTTAATTTGGTATGCATAAAATCTTATCGTCCCAAACTCGAAAAAGTTAATATCTCTGCAACCCTTAATGAAAATAATAAACTGATGCAATGTAATCAGAAGGAAATAAAATTACTTTCAACGTAATTTCATTTTAAAAAAATATTTAACAAATGAAGCATTGGATGTATCGTAAAATAAAAATCATCAAAAATTGTGATGCATAATCATAAAAATACGCAAAGATTAAGACACATTCAATCATAAAATAGGACCTTATTCTCACGGATAATGCAGTTGTAACTAGGACGCAGAAACTTTACCCTTTTCCGCTCGGTGTCAAATAAAATATCGTCAGATGTTAGATGGTGATTTGAAATTTTTGCTTGAAATTTAAAAAGTCAAGGTAAACGACATTACAGGAAAGGAAAATAATTGTCTACCTTTCCTCTGTACTGTCAGAATGGTGCTGCTCTGTTGTGCACTGTCAGTGCATTTCTTAATCGTTGCGTAAACAACATGATTAATGTCGAATTTCCTCAGTTTTATTTGTATACCTCACCACTAAAATAATGAAGTTTCGAAGGCATAAAATACCGAGTTATTTAAAAAGCTATCAAAATCACGCTATCTCCATCAATATTCTCTTTTATTTCGTAAAGCAGGCATCATAACTGAGATTAAAGAATTCCTTAACCCTCTCGTATTATTAATATTTTCGTCTTTAATTATTCCATTCAAGGCTAATTTAGTCTTGAAAATTTTACTTTCGTTAATTTCATTCCTACATATTCTGGTTTTTATAACTTTTTTGACATTTTTATTCTAGGAACAAAATCTTGAAAAATTGAAATCTCTTGAAAAATTGTTTTATATCGGAAAAGATCTTATTAATTTTTTGTAAAGGTGTACTGGGTGAGTGAATGAAATTACTCGTGATTACAATTTTTCTATCATTGAATATTTGATGACAATTATATCTCAAACGCTTACCATTTTTGATTCATCCAATCAGCATCATTAAGAGAGAATTGAAATTCCCTAGTATGTCCTGTTTCGATCGTTTAAAAACTTAATATTTGTAACTAAAAGTGCGATTCATTGTCTATCAAGAATTTTTGTTGCGAAATGTATTTCCTGCTACATCGAAAAAACAGGACTTCCTCTACGAGTCAGTGAAAATTACAAAACTGTACCAATCCTCAAAATCTTCAATGATGGCAATAATGAAGTTGAAGAAATGCAAGATGCTCAAAATTAGAATAGCGTGTTTAATTGTGTACGTGAGAGACGTGACGAATGCGTGCTGTAGGCACTCTGCCAATTCGGTTGCTGTAGAAGAACCTTGGGAGCCAGTGAATAAGTGACGATAAGTAGGTAGGTGGGTAGGTAGGTAGGTAGATAGATAGGTTGGTTGGATGATCGCTCGTTAGGCTAGGTGCGTTGACCCGACGGCGTATCCACCAAGGAGAGAGACATCAAGTCCGCGAGATCGTCGAGTCAGTTGAGTTCGTTGGTTCGACGCAAAGCCGGAAACAACCGATTCTCACCGAACTCTGTATATAGTTGCGCTAGAATCAGCGATCACGATCGAGGCTCTCATAGCCAGTTGGAATCATATCCATATGCTTGCCACTACTTAATAGCATACCCCTTTCAGGCATCTTTCACCGCGAGGGACGCGAATCCAACTTGACCGGCAACATGAAAAGAAGTTCCCTGAGAATACGACTTTCTGCAATATATCTCATGTCTTCCTTTCAGAACGCTATTAGGACCTCCATTAATGCCCTTAAAACTTGATCCTTCAAACTCTACCTCTCACAACCTTTATCCTTCAAAAATTTAATAAATTATTTTCTATTAACTTTAATAACCATTTTTAACCATTTTCTTAACCATTTTTACCTATTTTTACCCATTTTCCACTCTCTGGAAGGGAGACAATGGACTTGTTTTAAATTTTTCGAAATATACAGGAAGGTTGAATGATGATAAAAGTTGATGAATTTCTGATTGAGTCGCTACACAAAAGAAATGCTCGTTTCTGCTGCAGACTCAATATGAGCAACTCGACATTGAATGTGGCACCATCTACTGTGCTTGTATCTTCTGCTGCTCAAATTGAGATTAAATTTTTTTTCTGTGATCATCATTTATGTCTTCATCATTATAATTGATGAAAGAAATATAAAGTGCCAACAATTACCTACTTTTTACTTTTCTTACGCTGATAATTCAGTGAAAATTTCGCTGATTCTCAGTGTATATACGCTGATTTAAAATAGTGATACACTTATCGCTGATTCAGATTTAGAGAGTACATTATTTACTCAAGTAGTTAGGTAAAATTTACTTAACTTTTTGAGTAGATTTCACTTAAGTAGATAAGTAATTTTAACATATTAAGTTGTTAGGTATATTTTACTTAAGTGTTAAGTGAATTTCAATTGCTATTTTTCTCCGTGCAGTGAAATTCTAATCACTGAGAAAATCAGCGAAATTTTCAGATTTAGAGAGTAGACAAATTTTTTGACTAATTCTTTTGACAAATTAACAAACCTGAACTTGAATGCACGAAGCAAAATGGAAACTGCAGTGATTTGAAAAAACAGGAAGGATATTTTAAAGAATTCCAGTTGAAATGAGAAGTCACATATTTTTTTTGCAATTTTTCTAAGACTTTGAACTTTACAGCTCATTAACGAGTTGTTGACTATTATTACCATGGCTAATGGCGTTTTCCCGAGGCATAGAGAAATTCCTGTCGTTTATCGTCGCTGCTCCTCGACCGCATCGAGCCTTCGCTCTTTCGATTTGCGCGCTAGGTACTCAGTGTAAGAACGCGTATATACACACCGACACTGATTTCACTTTCCCCAACGTTGATCGTTACCCGTTTCTTCCCCCTTTTTTTATCGCTGAGGAAAGTAAGTACACAAGATCCGTGGGACTTCGACCAGCTCAAAAAGTCCCTCCGTCACTAAATCTGTCCTTTTCATCCTATGCTACGATCCTAGACTCTCTTTACTAAATTTTAAATTAAGAATGAGTTTTGAAATTGAATTCAAGTTTACATTAACCAACGGAAGTTAATGTATCAAAATAAATTGCAAAATTCAAATTGCATTTTAATTCGAATTCTATTTTAATTACAATTCTATTTTAATTCGAATTTAATTTTAATTCTGTTCGAAATTAATTTTTTAATGCCATTCAATTTTAATTCAAATTTAATTTATTTACTCGCAACAGTTAAAACATTAAATTCAAGAAATGTTTGAAAAGTAAGATGAAAGGTTCTTCTAACGTAAATAATACAACTTTCTCATTGATGGATGGTATTGTTTTGTTGAAACTAAATGCGAGAAAGTTGTCTTAAATTGAAGTCAAGTTCGGAAAAGATTGAGTTTAGCAATAGAGGAAAGGATTTGTGTTCTTTGGTAATGGATTAGAGATCGAGAGATGTAAAAATGTTATTAAAGAGAGGATTTATGGAGCGTAGAAGAGGCAACAGTTTTTTTTTACTGTCGAATCAAAGAGCGAATCATCATTCGCAAAAACATCTTATTCCGGAAACTTGATCAGCGAGGAAAGATGTCGGTGAAAATTGCTTGCGTGCTGACTAACGATAGACACGCTACTTTTGTTCAAATCTCCATTTGCTCATGTTCCTGCTTGACAGCACGTAGATACTTGATGCAACTACGCACGATTCAAATCGAGGCATTTTTCACTTTATGGACCATTTTAGAACATGCACAGTTGTTGGAGATGTCATTTATTTGATAATTAGAAAACAAGGGCATTTAGACATGTTTAATGATTCTACTAACATTTTTTTATTTCTCTAATATTGTAATAACCTTTTGTGATTCGATTCGTATTTGTAAGTGTATATTTTATAGTAGTAAATGCTAGTTTGATCACAATTTTGTATATTATTTGATTTATTGATTTATTATTGATTATTATATGATCGTTACCTTCATTTTATTATTTGTACATTATTTGATTTATTGATTTATTATTGATTATTATATGATCGTTACCTTCATTTTATTTTTTTTACATTATTATCTTTTGCTAGAATTGCTTTTGAACTGCATTGAATACTATTGCGATTGTTTAATATGCGTTGGATACAACTGCGCATATCCAACTTGCGTAAGGCATTACTGCGCATGTCCAAAGTACACAAAACGTTACTGCGCGTGTTCATTTTGCATTTATTACTAGAGCGCGTGAATAACTACAGATCAATAAATTGCAGTTTTTCTCTTCATTGAAAGTTTGAAATAAAAAGCTGAAATAAAATGCTTCAAATAAAAAGCTTCCAATAAAAAGCATGAAATAAAAAGCTTGAAATAAGAAACTTGAAATACATATATTCAATATATATGTTTCAATATAATATGTGTTTCAAGCTTTCCATTTTCTCTCGTCTTATGTTTTAGCTTCAAAAACTGTTGAAAAAACGAATTGAATTGCATACGATCAGTAAAAACTGTCTAATAGAGAGATGGAAAGTTGTTGAACGAAAATCAAAGAGAAACTACAATCGAAAACTATTATCTTGATGTAATAGGGATTCAAGTCTAAAAGGAATGTAGGAGAAAACAGTAGTTTCACTTTCTGCAGTTTCTTATTACCTGTGACAAGATTTTACAATGAAGATATTGAGGTTTATTAAAAATCTACATTTCACAACTTTTACTATATAGCTGGTATTTAAAAAATCATGTTTGGAAAAATTATGACCTCATTTAATAGTGGGAATTCCTTTCGCAGTTTTAGAAATCACCTCTAGAGATTTAACAATTTCTCTCAAGATCCTGTACTTTCACTTTCTAACAATTTTCGAAGTCCTGTTGATAAGCTGTAATTTGTTTATTCCTATACTACTAATTATTTTTCATTGAGTCACGATTTCAACAAATTAAAGTAAATTCTATTCAACGAAGAGTTCGAAAGTTGCTTTATGGAAATTAGCGCAACATTGAAAAATATATTTATTTAGAATAGTTGCATCTTAATTTCCATTTCATTTTTCGACTATTCTTCATACACATCTTATTTAAGTAAATAAACAAATGAACAACCCATGCGAACAACTTAAATGAACTACTTAAATAAATAACTTTTTTAGAAAAACATACACTGCAAAAACTAGTGTTTTGACATCAAGTGTCTGACCGTAAAATATTTAGCTAAGACGCCAAAACATTTTTTATTTTGCTGTCTTAAAACGCTAAGTGTCTTATGGTAAGACACTCGATGTCTTATTTCAAAACATCAGTTTTTGCATTGTAGCTTTGTAGAAAAAGATCCACTTCTCAGAAGAAAGACTTTATGACTCAAGAGTAAATGAAAATAGAAATGTAATAAAAAACATTAATGAATCTTTGGGAGTGTCGGTCGTTGTCCTTTTGAATCAATGAAACATAACCTGTTACAATAACAATAGCAATCATAATCATGATGGAAGATCAACGAATCAGTTCTTCATTTCTATTTATTACTAATATAATTACATTCTTATAAACATTATAACCATTTTTGAGACAAAAAGATTTGTTCCCGAAAGAAAATTCTCGTGCTTAAAAAAACGAAAGGAAGTTGATGAAAAAGGAAATAAAAAGATTGACGAATTCATGGGAGTGTCGGTCGTTGTCCTGTCGATCTAGTAAAACTGGTACAGTGTCAAGGTGTCGGAGGCCCGTGTCGGGCCTTGGTCTCAGATTCTGGAGGGAATGTTGGGACCCTCGTATTGCCTCTCTCTTGCTTTATAGATAGTCTACATGGGCAAACTATAGAGCACAACAACTTGCCAATTTAGAGCCGATGAACTTCAGACTTTCACGAGACTTTCTTTTGCAAGGTGTGACGCAAAATTGCTCATTCTTGAGCGAGCGTTTGCTGACGCAGTTGAATTTTTTGCGAGACCTGAATTAATATCCGGAGAGAAAGGCAATGTGACCCATGCATCGATCCAATTTCCCATGAAACAAAATCTGCGGATGTCTTGGCCTTTGAATCATCGATCAGCAATAGTCCTTTCTCTTTGAAAATGTAGGTCTAGTCACGCAAATATGCCGCGAATGAATTTTCTCTCTCCTCTGTGAAAAGTCAGAAACTTTGATAGAGATAGAAAGTTGAATCAGTTGATGATTATAGTCGTAAGTCGCGAATAATGGGGGAGAAATGTTTTCATTAATTAAATGCGTCTTGAAACTAAACTGCGGAAATAAATTTATGTAACTTTGCTGAGGTAGGAAAGGAAGAAAATTTAAGATATTCGTTGATTCCGGGTCTTCGAATGAGTCAGTACATTTTCTTGAGTTTCTGATCCGACTTGCATAAACAGGAAGCAATTAACGTTGAATTCGAGTTTTAAAACGCATGCATCACAAGTATCATTCGAAATGTCTATAAATTCTATTCAATTAAATAATTATTTATTTCGTTAATAGTGTCTTAAATTAGAATTACGCAATTGCGAGTCCATTGATAGGATGATGAAAATCTCATGGAAAAAGGAAAGAACTCAAATTAAAAAACTCTCAGTTCGAAAATTTCATTTTCAAGTATGATTTTTGAAAAATTTTCCAAAATTGGAAGAATTAGGATTATTTTAGTTATTAGTTAGTAAGAGTATATAGTGTAGTTAATATAATTAGTATTTTGTAGTCTAATTGTGTTTTCTCAGTGTTCTCAGTTTCGTATTTCAAGCTCGATATTCTTTTTCAGCTAATTTGAAAAGATTGTTTCTCTGTAGGTTTTCTTTGCGGAAGATATACAGAATCCCTTAAAAAGCAATTAAAGAGAGTGAATGAAGCTTGGATTTTACGTTAGAGGTGTTATTACTTTAAAAAAATCTCAATTGACATTTCCGCTTGATTCAATAAGTCCTTAATTAAATTTTAATGAAAAATATGAATATATATGATTAAAGTCTCATTAAAGTGCGTTTTATATAAGAATATGAATACCTTTATTATAACGAAAAGGTAATTCCTCTGCAAGGACTTCCTGCATTGCTAATAATAACACTTCAAGGAAGTGAAGTGTAAATACAAAGAGGCGGACGACTCGGGCAATGACTCGAGTCATACAGTCTACAATATTCGGAAGGACTGCTTACTATAGGCAAGAAAGCAAACGATTCACTGAACTCTATTAATATTCTTCAAAGCCTATCCTTTCTTAAAAGTCCGAATATGTACCATTACATTCAGAATTTTTACCCCGCCGAAATCATTGACTGCATGAAGAAAGAGAAAGAACATGAAAAAAGAAAATATAACCCAGTTTTTATCTATTCTAGAAAAAATTACGTTTAACACAGAAGGGATAGATTTTTGGAAGGAAGGAGTTTCGTTTATGATCCCTTTGGTCCTTGTCCTTGACACTGAAAATAAAAATATCGACCGCAAGATTTAAGTTGAAGCTTTAGGCTTGGATGCGCAAGATTGGTCAGGTCTCGCGAGTACCACGAAATTATATTCAGCTGAGTGTTTCGACAGTGACGACGAGTGTCGTTAACCTCCACGGTATCAGGCCGCGACCGTGAAACAATTGTCCAGTCTAGACCTAGCCCTAATACACCCACAGGAGTCTATTTTAAAGCGGTAACATGTCCCCGTAGGTTGCGAATTGGGCGTTGGCCTTTCTCCTCCCTCTCCACCCCTTAACCATTTCTTACTCACTCTCTTTCTCTTTTCGTCTCTTCATCTTTCTCTCTCTCTCTTTCTCTCTCTTTTTACTCAGCCTGGAATGCCGTGTGATGTCCGAACATCCCAAACTCCCCTTTTCCTTCTTGCCCCTTCCCAGAAGCTCATGACTTGTTTTTAGGCTATATCTACATGAAACGTGTACTTTATGAATCTTAAAAAAAGTTACAGCCAGGAAAGAGGTAAGGAAAAGGTGCTCAAGAGACAACTAGACTTTTAGGATCGAACCGCGTTTGTCTAGGTGGTAAGAAAGATGAAAGAAATGTGTAAGAATGGACAAAGAGAGAAAGAAAAAAAAGAGAGAGAGAAAAGAGATAGAAAAAAGAGAGAGAGAACAAAGAGAGAGAGAAAAGAGAGAGAGAAAAGAGAGAGAGAAAAGAGAGAGAGAAAAGAGAGAGAGAAAAGAGAGAGAAAAAAGAGAAAGAGAAAAGAGAGAGAAGAAAAGAGAGAGAAATAAAGAAAAAGAGAATAAAAGGAGGAAAGGAAAGAAGAAGAAAGAGACTGAAGAGAAAAGGAGCAAAAGAAAATCAGAAAAAGACGAAAAACGAAAAGAGTGGTAGAGAAAGTAAAAAAGGAATCTAAAAAGGAAAATAGAGATGTCAAGAGGGTATGGTTTAAGATTCGAAGAGGAAAGAACAGTATGGAAAATACGAACGGGAGTAAAGGAGAGAAAAGATGAAGAACAACGAGTAGACATGAAATAAGATGAAATAAATAAATGATAAGATAAAGGAAAAGAAATGAAAAACAATCTGGGAAGTGATGAAAGAAGAGATGGCAGAGGTAAAAAAGAAAGAAATTTATAAAGATACAAGACAGAAAGGAAATGGTACAGAAGGGGAAAAAGAGAGAAGAAATAGAAACAGATAGAAGAAAAAAATATGAAAAATAAGGAATAAAGAAAACGATACAAGAGATACAGAAAAATATACAAGAGAGAAAGGAAAAGATACAGGAGATAAAGAAGATAAAGAAGATAAAGAAGAAGATACAGGAGATAAAGAAAAAGATAGAAGAAACGGAAAAGAGAGAGAAGAAACAAAGAAAGAGAGAGATGAAATGAAGGAAGTAGGAGGGAAGGTTTACAGCATGCCAAGCTGTAAAAATTCAAGGTACACGTGGATAACTCGAAAAAGTAGTGTTGAAACCCTGCAGTGGCCCTTTTCTTTCCACTTCTTTTCTTAGCTTCATTTACTGTGGTCTATACCGATTGCACAAGTGCCTTTTTGTTGAAGAAGCTTGACGCAAGAAACTCTCATGATTAAAGATCCTGATACTTATTAATAAAAAAAATTCATTAACTTCTAAATTATTTTGTGCTCAAGAATTTGATCAATCCAAACCTTAAAAAAATCTCTATTGAAACTTCTTCTAATTATTGAAGCGACTCTTCTTTTCTTCAAAGTATTCTTTTCTTCAAAGAATCTTTTTCTTCAAAGTATTCTTTTCTTCAAAGTATCCTTTTTTTGAAAGTATCATTTATTTCAAAGTACCCTTTTTTCAAAGCTCCCTTTTTAGGGTTCCGTACCGTAAAACGGGAACCCTATTACATTCCTTTTGTGTGTCCCGATTTTGGATTGCTCTAGCTCCCAAACTATTCGACATAGAGGGCTAAAATTTGGTATACATATGTAATTCGACGCGTAGAATACAAAAATGATATAGAAAACGCGATTATAG
>WNHD01010787.1:0-14294 GCA_011057455.1 Ganaspis sp. Gsp50 | reverse complement strand
ATTACTTTTTTTGTTATAAAGTTTTAAACACAGACATGTTTTGCGCATCGCATTCTCCGTCTCCTCTTTGATCGGCTGTCCTGTAAAATTTAGTGTTTGCGGCTCAAGGTTCCTTTCTTCCTGGAGCGTCACATAATATAAATAAGTAGTTATTTTAAAAATTTGAAGTATTTTAAAATATTTGGAAGTCATTTTAAGTGAAAATTCCAGTAAAAATTATTTTTAAATAACTTCAATTAATTTAAGTCATTTAAATTCTTACAAAATATTTCTTTTTTTAATTAAAAAGGATATTAAAAAATATCATGGAAATTGTTACATTTTTCGCATGAATATTAGAATCTTTCGAAAAACAATTGAAAGTAAAAACGAGTAATTTCAGGTGTGGACAGGCAGAATTAAGAAGACATATATGATAATTTTATTTATTAAAAAGTAGCCGTGGGAACAATAGCCCCAGGGTGGGCATAATAGCCCCGGTCGACGGTATCTAAAGAAGAATCATTTCCAAAAAGAGTGTTAATATTATATGCTTTTAAAATTCTCTTTACTTTGCAGGAAATATTGAAAAATGGCGTTTATTGATAAATCTCGTTTGATTTCAGTGCACTGAACGTAATGATGAAGGACCAGTACGCAAATTACGTGGTGCAGAAGATGATTGACGTTGCAGAGCCAGCACAACGTAAAGTTTTAATGCACAAGATTCGACCGCATCTGGGCAGTCTTCGCAAGTACACTTACGGCAAACACATAATTGTCAAGCTCGAGAAGTTCTTCATGAAGACAGCGTCGGCAATGGGAGTCTCAACACCAGGTGGCGCATCAGCGGGTACCGGGGATCTGGGCCCCATCGGACCACCCGCCTCCTCTGCCGGACCCGTTCCCACCCCTGCCCAACAGACCACGCAAGTTTTATAAAAGCCAAGAAAAACATTTCCACCAGTCGTATTTTAATACGCTTTTTATGCCAGATTTGCTTGCATAAAGATAATTAAGAATCCGACAACAAAACTCAGCTTCTTCTTTAACTGACCGAAATTCTGGCATTAAAAGTTCGGCATGTGCTTAAGAATCGACTCAATTCAAAGAATCAGTAATCTTTTGTAACCAGTCTAGTGCTTTGTGTTCCTTTCATCACAAAACACCGGTCAAAATTGTCTATCGCTGATTCTGTCAAATTTCCTTTTGGTCGGCCATTAAGAAAGAAACAAAAAATTGAAAAAAAAAACTTCAAAAGGCAATAGTGGCTTAGGAGCCGAATCGCATATGTGACGTTTTAGGCATAGCGTTTAGCGTTCGACATGGGAGTGAAATCGAGAGAATCCCTGACCCGACCGACCGCTGACTCTGTCCCGACGTTGCCGCTTTGGTCTATAAATTCCAATTAATTAAAAAATTGCCGAGAAGAGGCCGGAGGCCAATGTTTTGCGTTTTATTTTTTAATCGAGTAAACGTACAAAAAGCGCCCTTCTCCCCATTTTTCAATGAGGTTCTTTTTCTCCTCGATCTATTTCTCCTACCTCCTTTCTACCTCTGCTGCTCCTTCTATTTTTTAAACGACTCTTGTGAATATTGTGTATTATACGCTAATTATAATTATTAAATTAAATAATTAAACTCCCGGATGCAGACGATTTTTCTCAGAGGTTCTTCCTCGACACTTTTAGTTGTTTTTTTTTCCCTTTTTTTTTTGTTTTACTGCGAATTGCTACAATTCGTATCGGAAAATCGTTCTCTTTGTCCTCAGTTTCGACAATATAGAACTTATTTGTATATTGTATAAACGGTAAAGAAGTAAAAAAGGATTTAAAACACCGCTCAAATCGATGAATCATACAGCGTGTAAATTATTCGCGAAAATCATTTGTACACATTTCTTCTACTCTTCTTTTCTCGCCACAACTCTCGATGGATTTTCGCACCGTTTTAATTTCTCTTCGGCGGGCAATTGACAAATTTGTATAATGTGTAATATTTTGTTAATGTAGTTGTTAAATAAACCCAAAACTAATGTTTTTTGTATAATAGTGACAAAATTTTGTATCTAGGAGAGTAAAAAATGAAGCACAGATTTTTCTGTAAAATATTGTACATATTACGATTTATTAATCAAGTTGACAAATTTCTAGTTATCTTTAAACATGTGCTCTTTCTTTGTGCAAAAAAGGCGTTTGCGTAAAATAGGAGCGGAAAATATAAAGGGGAAAAAGGCAAATAAGAATGGGGATAAAATGTAAAGGGGCAAATGTAAAGGGGCAATTGTAAAGGGGCAATTGTAAAGGGGCAAATGTAAAGGGGCAATTGTAAAGGGCAAATGTAAAGAGGCAAATGTAAAGGGGCAATTGTAAAGGGCAAATGTAAAGGGGCAAATGTAAAGAGGCAAATGTAAAGGGGCAATTGTAAAGGGCAAACATAAAGGGGCAATTGTAAAAGGCAAAATGTAAAGGGGCAAATATAAAGGGGCAAATGTAAAGGACAAATGTAAAGGGGCAATTGTAAAAGGCAAATGCAAAGGGGCAAATGTAAAGGGTCAATTGTAAAGGGAAAATGTAAAGGGGCAAAGAAAAAAGGGAAAGAAGCAGAGCCGATTTAATAAGAGGAAAAAAACAATGCCCGTCGTTAAGAGAAAAAGGAAATAAAAATCGTTGCGAAATCCAAAAGGAGAAAATGAAATTCCACTTGCAGACAGACATTCCACTCACCTCCGTCTCTCGAGTCGCTTCGTCGATATTAATATGATAGTACCTTGAACGTATTGTTAAACGTTGTAATTTTTAAGAACTGACGATAGTTCCTTTTACCCGTGTAAATCACGCGTCGTGTAAATTAAAAATTTAAACGATACTCTCAATTCTCGAGTATAGATATCTCTCTTCGTTTTATCTCTTCGTTTTCTCTCTTCGTTTTCTCTCTTGTCACTTAATTTTCTAGAGCCCACGGAAATTTGTCCTAGACGTGGGAAATCCCATCTGACAAGTTTTACGAGTTATTCTACGTTTACATTATTATATTCTTACATGTTATAATTATAAACATGGTTCGATTAACTGCCTCTAATAGGTAATCCACTTTCGCTACTAATCGCTCTAGGCAATGTATACATATTATATACCCTTTACATTTACATAAATATTCAATACGACAAAGCGGTAGATTCCCTCCCACGAAGAGAAGAGATTCTCGGTGATAAGATCCTCGATAACGTCGGTGCGTTGCCAGGATCCGATATCTTTCTACGCATTCGGGGTAATTTAAAAATTCTTTAAGAAAAACGATTTTTGATTATAAATAGTGTAAATTTTTTATATAGCAATTATCGGCGGTGCACCTGCACTCTGACTGTGACCATGTAAAAAAGAAAACAAAACGGACAAAAGAGATGCAGGCGATAATGTAATTTCGAATTTATTGTCTTCTTTTTTTTTTACTTTCTTTTATCGATACCATCTTGCGTTATATTCTTCAGCTGGTTCGATCCGATGTGAAAATTAATTCCGGACTCGGCCATCGTTGCAAATCGCGATTAATCGGGAGATATTCGAGTTTCTGTCACCCTCGCTATTCCATACTTGCTTCTTTTTTTAATTCTATGCAATATTTCGTTTTTCAAATTAACACCAAGTGTGAAAATAGCGATGGTAATGGATGAGATTTGTTCACGCTTTTCTCAACCAGAAAATGTCACTGCATAACCGATTTTGTTTTTTAAAGGGCTTTTCTAGGGCCTGATCTAGTTTTAATTCTGTTGGAAAATACATGAAATTTTTGGCGCAAAAGTGATTTTATATTCTTTCAATAATTAATTATTAACTTCATTAATAATTAAGATTAATTAATAATTAAAGTGAATTAATAATTAAAGTTAATTAATAATTATAATTAATTAATGATTAAAGTTAATTAATAATTAAAATTAATTAATGATTAAAGTTAATTAATAATTAAAATTAATAATTAACTTAATTAAATCATTAATTTCGTTTAATTTGGATAATTTCATGATTTTCGGGTTACTATGTGCATTAAATCAGTGTCACACACACAAAATTAACGGAAATTTTTATTTTTACAATTTACGTGAATAGTGTGTTGTCATTTGCTGAATGAAATTATTTTCGTACAAGCTTCAAGGGAAGTTCTATATTTGTAAATTTTTAGTTAGTAACATTGATTTGTAAAAAGAAAAAATTGTAAAATTTAACATTGTTGCCGGTCGAACGAGCTTTTAAATTTGAAGCATCAAAATTTAATTTATTATGCGCACAAGTTTTGAAAATCGCCTTTTTTCAAGAATTTGAAATGCCTTGCCGTTTCGAAACTTGGACATTTTCGGCTTCCAAAATTCGTCACTTTGGAATTGTAATTTGTGACTTTCAAAACTGAAATTTCAAAAGAATAGAAAAGAAAACAAAAGAAAGAAAAGAAAACAAAAGAAAGCAAAAGAAAATAAAATAAAACAAAACAAAAGAAAATAAAATAAAAGAAAACAAAACAAAACAAAAGAAAAAAAATAAAATTGACACTAAATTTTGATGCTTGAAATTAAGAGGCTTTGAAAAATGGCACGCCTTTGCGAACAATCTGAAATGTCGGATTTTAATTCTGTGAAATGTGACAATTTCGACAAATTGTATAAAAAAAAAATAATTTTCTTGTTTATTTTAGTGTAGTGGTGAGACTGTAACTAGGATATTTTAGTTTTGTTTTTTTCGCTTTGTGAGTTTTATTTCGATTACGTAAATTTGTTGGTCGTTTGCAGACATTTCTGGCTCGAAGTGAAGAAGTGGTGGCGTTACGTCGCGCGCGATTTGCGTCCTCCATAATAAAATCGGAGAATCGCGATGTAACGTTGCGAACGGGAAGGCGAATTAAGTAATGATATAAATATTGATTTATATATATAAATATATAAATATATATGATATCTGTATATGTATACTTAAACTTTAAAACCTTTATTGGTATGATATATATGTAATAAGTCATATTTAAATATTGTAACAATTGTATATGATTTTACTACTACACGCTAATTGTATTATATATATATGAAAGATCTGTGAACCTCCCACTTGTAGAATGCGGTCACAACCATCGTTACTTACCGCACACGCACCTGTAAAACAGACACAAACAGACACAAACACTCATGTAAAACACACACGTAAAACACTCATGTAAAACACTCATGTAAAACACACATGAAAAAAAACACACGAAAAACTCGCATGTAAAATTTACATGTAAAACTCGCATGTAAAATTCACATGTAAAACTCGCATGTAAAATTCACATGTAAAACTCGCATGTAAAATTCACATGTAAAATTCGCATGTAAAACACACATGTAAAACACACATGTAAAACTCGCATGTAAATCTTACACACATGTAAAACTGAAACTCATGTAAAACTAAAACTCATGTAAAACTGAAACTCATGTAAAACTGAAACTCATGTGAAACTGAAATTTATGTAAAACTGATACATTTAAAATTGAAACACATGTAAACAGACATGTAAAAGTTACAAACATGTAAAAGTGACAGGATTACACTTGTAAAACAGACGTATAAACATATATAAAAAAATACACACACACACACATGTTGACAAAAAAAAAACACATCACAATCCTCGTATTCATAGAATGAACAAACTCGATGCATCATTTCATTTTCGTCAATACATACCAATTTTAACTGCCATGGCGCTGGTGTAAATGGTCTTTGGTTGAATGAAAGGATTGATATAGTCACGTTTTTTCTGATAGAAAAATAATGAAATTTCATTAATATGAAATTTGGTAAAACACGAACGTCACGGGAATGGTGCGCCCTGATATTAAGACTGATGTACAGTTGCGCGCTATCTCCCATTTAAGTCACATCTTTTCTAATACATCAACAACACATTTAAAAGATTGTTGCGTTTAACGGACGTACGTATTACTTACAGGCACTGAAGATGTTCATTTTAGTAACGCATAACTTTGAGGATTGATATAATCTTTCGTTTGACTGGCCCAAGAAACGCCATTATTAATTTCGCCTTAAATGGAACTGTTTTAACTGCTTTTTCAACTCTTGAATTTATGCTTTGAAATTGTATTTCCTTTGGATTTGTATTTCCTTTGGAATTGTATTTTCTTTGGATTTGTAATTTATTTGCACTTATAAATCCCTTGGCATTGTAATTTATTTGGACATATAAATCGCTTTGTAATTTACTTGTTATAGTAATTTATTTGGACTTGTGAATCTCTTGGATTTGTATTTTACTTGAATTTAAAATTTCCTTGGATTTATAATTTCCTTGGATTTATAATTCTCTTGAATTTGGAATTTTTTGGACTTATAATTGCCTTGGATTTGCAATTCTCTTGAATTTGTAATTTTTTGGACTTATAAATCTCTTGGATTTGTAATTTACTTGAATTTATAATTTCCCTGGACTTGTAATTTATTTGGATTTATAATTTCCTTGGATTTATGATTTATTTGGATTTATAAATCTCTTGGATTTGTAATTTACTTGAATTTAAAATTCCCTTGGATTTACAATTCTATTGAATTTGCAATTTTTTGGACTTATAAGTCTCTTGGATTAGTAATTTACTTAAATTTATAATTTCCTTGGATTAGTAATTTACATAAATTTATAATTTCCTTGGATTAGTAATTTATTTGGATTTATAATTTCCTTGGCTCTTTAATTTATTTGGATTTATTTATTTGAATTTAAAATTTCTTTGATTTTATAATTCTCTTGAATTTGTAGTTTTTTGAACTTATAATTCCCTTGGATTTACAATTCTTTTCAATTTGTAATTTTTTGGACTTATAATTCCCTTGGATTTGCAATTCCCTTGGATTTGCAATTCTCTTGAATTTGTAATTTTTTGGACTTATAAATCTCTTAAATTTGTAATATACTTAAATTTATAATTTCCTTGGAATAGTAATTTATTTGGATTTATAATTTCCTTACACTTGTAATTTATTTGGATTTATAATTTCCTTGGCTTTGTAATTTATTTTGATTTATAAATCTCTTGGATTTATGATTTATTTATATTTATAAATCTCTTGGATTTACAATTCTCTTATTTGAATTTAAAATTTCTTTGATTTTATAATTCTCTTGAATTTGTAGTTTTTTGAACTTATAATTCCCTTGGATTTACAATTCTTTTCAATTTGTATTTTTTTGGACTTATAATTCCCTTGGATTTAAAATTCTCTTGAATTTGTAATTTTTTGTACTTATAATTCCCTTGGATTTAAAATTCTCTTGAATTTGTAATTTTTTGGACTTATAATTCCCTTGGATTTAAAATTCTCTTGAATTTATAATTTCCTTGGACTTATAAATCTCTTGGATTTACAATTCTCTTGAATTTATAATTTCCTTGGATTAGTAATTTATTTGGATTTATAATTTCCTTTGATTTATGATTTATTTGGATTTATAAATCTCTTGAATTTGTAATTTTCGGGACTTATAATTCCCTTGGATTTACAGTTCTCTTGTATTTGTAATTTTTTGGACTTATAATTCTTTTGGATTTATGATTTACTTAAATTTATAATTTCTTTGGACATATAATTCCCTTGTATTTATAATAACATATTTCACATAACATTATTTTTATATTATGAATTCTTTTTTATTTAAACTGACATCGGAATAATTTGATTTAAAAAATCAGGATAAACTTGTAAAATTATTTTCTGGATCTTCACTATAGAATTTGAAATACATTTTTCAATTTATTTTCATTTTTTTTTAAAATTATTCTGATAAGAATGGTTTTTTTTTTACTAAATCCACATTTGGAAATTACTGAGCAGATTTCTTTCAAAAACAAAAAACACTTTTTTAGAACGTATACAGAAAAAAATAGATTTTATTCGTTTTACTCGGGATCCGAAATCCCATTCTGGTAGTCTTGTATTAAAAATATTTCTCTTTATTTTTCTTTTCTCTTTTCTTTCTCTTTTCTTTCTCTTTTCTCTCCTTTTTTTTCTCTTTGCTCTTTGCTCTTTTTTTTCACAGTAAATTTTTGACCTTTTCTCATCAAAAATGCTCTTCTTTAAATTGCCTTTTTTATCCAAAGTTGAAAAAAGATTCAAAAAGATCAGTGATTACCACAAAAGAAAATTGACACTAAATTTTACTCTTTTTTTAAAATCCATAATCCAGTTTTGTGATCTCAATAATGGCGCTTCTTGGGCTTGAGTTTTAAACAAAAATCGTTTTAACACTAAATTTTAATTTGGCGTCAAAGTAAAATTGGTGTTTATTTTTTGATTTTATTTTTTGATTTTATTCGAAATTATTTGCAATGATTTCGAGTTGCGAACAACAAAACTTAATATTTGAATAATATTTTGTTGCTGACTGTATCGATTTTTGGTTTGTAAATTTTTTTTATTTAGAATCTTATTTTCCTGTGAGTTTTACGTACGACCGCGCATGGTTGGCTGCACCACTTTCTCCGACAGCGTTTAAAATTGTGTTATAACAGCAATTGAGTTAATTTCGCATAGATTTGTTTTAAAGAAATTCTTGCACAGGATACGGATGAAAATACTGGATGCGTTTTATTTTAATAAAAGGAATGCTCCTTTTAAAAATGTAAAGCGCGCGTGCTTTTTCATGAGCAGATATTTAATTATCTGCAATGTGTTACATGTATATAATTAACAATTAAGAGCGTATTCAATAGAATGACAATAATATTTCCAATTTAAACTCTGTCAAGTAGGATTTTATAAATTATGATTTTTAATTTGCATTAAATTTTTATTTCTCGAGACACTAATATCTGAAATCGAGCGCTGCTGGTGCCAGTCGTGAAAGCTAACAGATTCTCGCGTACATTTGAAAATATGTAAACAAAAATTCACAGACAAAAAACAAGAATAATTATGAGCAATATATTTCATTTTAGAAAGTAATTCAATATAAATATATATATACATATATACATAATATAAGTGGGACGGATGAGCATACGAAAAAGAAAAATTGCATAACTTGTATATTAGTGTATAGAATGTAGAAACGACGATAGCTGCAAAAAAGAGAATCATTTTCGACAATGTTTTATACAACAAGCAGAACAGAGCGAATAGTTACGACATTCTTATAATGTTTAAAAAAATGAAAAAAAAGCAGAATAACAAGTAGTTGATGCGACTTCAACACACTACTGAAATAGTCAAAGAAAATTTTCTTTTTTGTGTTTACAGTACACACAAAACACTTTGAAAATAAAAAGAAAACTTTCTCTTAAATATATTTGAGAGAAGTTGACAGTTGTCGTGAAAATTCTTTCGGCTTGCGAGAGGTGCATTTTCTGCTTTTTAGAATTTTTCATTTATAAGCAGGCTTTTTTTTGTAATTACTCACTTTTATAAATAAATTTGTGTTCGATATTTCATTGATTTTTAATCACCTCGTAAATTTGGAAAACAGTTTCTTTAAAATGAAAATCAAATTAAACTTTTCTTTACAATGAAAATTAAATTTTTCTTCGCAATGAAAATTAAATTTTCCTTTGCAATTTTTTTTCGCAATGAAAATTAACTTTTCCTTTTACATGAAAATCGTTCAGCTATGAATGTTATTTTAAACATAACGAATTAATTTTGTGTACACGGAACAAAATTTTCGAGAATTGCATAACCTTGGACTAAAATTTTTTTTCATAGCCAACAAAGAATGAAAATTAATTTTGACAAAGTACTTTTTGGTAGAAACAATATACAAAGATTTAGTAAAGGATTTTACTTTTCCTGAATCTTTTTAATTTAAGTTTTGTGCATCAAGGTCTTTTAGAAAATATTTCGTTTATGTGTTTTCTTAAAAAAAAGTTGTAATTTTTGTTCAAATTTGCTGCTCTCTGAAACATAACATTATTTAAATGTAACGACAGTTGATTTAACAAAAATATTTTTTAAATTCGGAAAATACTACCTATCTGAGCGTTAATAAATTTATTTGAGAGTTAATATTTATCTGCGAGTTAACACTTATCTGCGCGTTAATATTTTTGTAAAAAATACGTGGCGCACTCTCTTTAGACAAAAAATTGTAGATTAAGTTTGATAATAATTTTGACGCATTTTTTTAAATTGTTGACGTGTGGTTAACGTGATTAAAGCTTACTTTTTATTCTCTAGAATCGAAAACAGATTTTGTTGATATACTGTTAAGAAAGACGGTTTTTGATTATTAATAAAAATAAAAAAGAAATAGAATAAAAAAGAAATAGAATAAAAAAGAAATGGAATAAAAAAGAAATAGAATAAAAAAGAAATGGAATTAAAAAGAAAGAGAATAAAAAAGAAATAGAATAAAAAAGAAATGGAATTAAAAAGAAATGGAATTAAAAAGAAAGAGAATAAAAAAGAAATAAAATAAAGAAAGAATCACAAAGTAATTATAATTACTTCGTGGAAAGAATAACAAATAACCGTCGTCGAACATAACCTACAATTTTTTTTCTGCTGAGGTCCCTTTCTTCAGGGCGCGTCACATATTTTTATCAACGTAAAAACAGTATTATCAACCTAAATTTGAAAAAATTGTAAACAATCTTCGTATTGTTTATTCACAACAAAAAATGTACAAAAAAATACTATTTTTCAAAATTCTAAAACGGACGAATAAATAAAAGAACAAAATGAGCAGTTGTTGATAAAATTTGAATAAAAATCGCGTCCCGATTTTGCCAAATGAATGTAAAATCGTAAAATTTTACGAAATAAAAATACAGTTTAAAATATTTAAAATGTAAAGATTTTACATTTATTTTTGGTTTTATCAAAAGATTTTGATTAAAAATAATTGTTTCTGCGAAGGAATTATGCATAAATAAGGAATATTTTTATTTTTCAAAATTGGTTGAAAACAAAAATAGTAATGGTAAATTTTGTCGAGGTTATGTATGTTCTGAAACAAATGTTGCATTGTAACATACGTGATTAATTTTATTCCGTACATTTGAAGTTGTTTATAATTAAAAAGTAACTTTATCATTAAAAGAAATGAAAAAATGAATTGGAATTAATTTTTTTATTAATTTTATTAAACACCATTAAATTAATGTTTTTATTAATTTTATTAAATACCATTAAATTAATGTTTTTAATCATTTTATTAAATACCATTAAATTAATGTTTTTATTAATTTTATTAATTGCTATTAAATTAATGTTTTTATTAATTTGATTAAATACCATTAAATTAATGGTATTTATTAAAGTTTTATTAACCTAATTTTGTTTGAAGCAATAGAAAAATGTTGAAAATAGTTTTGCTTTAAATGATAAATTACTTCTCGAAAAAGTCAAGTTATGAAAGTGCATTTTACACTGAATATGGCTAGAATAAAATTTTCCAGACTAACTCATGTTTATCCAGTAGAGTCGTTTAGTAGAGATTTTCTTAAATCAAGCAGTCTGAAAAGAGAAGTCGCCATTTGAATATTTATTAAATAAAGTTATAAATAATCAATTAACCGAGTTATATATATATATATATTTCAGTATAGTTATAAATAATATTTTTTTAGCGCCTCGAGATGAAGCCTCTGTTGGCGCTCTTATCGTCGTAGATGCAGTTATTAATTAATCACATTAAATAATAATTATAAGTGTATGCTTTGGTCGCTTTGAGTTTTGTCTTTGTTTTTCTCTTTTGTACGCAATCAGTACCTTAGGACTTATTTATTGTCGTCTCCACCACATTTAGTTGAATTCCAACTGCCTGCAATGCTTTTTGCTTTTAAAAAATAAAAAATGTGTCAGGTGTATTTGTATAGATAAATAAAAAAAGGCTGTAGTTGTGTTAACTTTAAATGGCATTTATCGTACATGCTTATTGGAATAATAAGTGTAAAAGCTGTGTCATGTTTTTAAGGATCCTAAAGATACATTTTTCAGCGAGAGAAACATTTTAATGATTATTGTCAATAGGCGATTTTCGAGTTTATTGAAGCGACATTGTAAATCGTTTATAACACACATTTTTTATAAATAGTAAATGTATAAAATTGCATCAAGTAAATTTTGTAAATTTGATATAATGCAGGGTAAAAGAGACGAGACAAAGCAATGCAGGTAGATTGTTTTCGGTTGAGCAGCACTTCATTCATTAATAGATTATTTACCATAAACATTTACACTGCAATACATAGGAAAATTATTTCTCTCTATTTACATTCAAATACACAGACAACACATTTTTAAAAATGGTAATCAATTAACCGTAATCTAAATGTAACATGTATATGATGGTTGTACAAATGTAACATTTTTTTCCATTATGTATGAAAATAATATGATTATAAAAAAAAAGGTGAAGATTTGGTAATGCAAAACAAAATGTTTTATTAAATCTAAAGATGCATAGAAACAAAAAATCTTATGACGTGACGATTGATGCGTCACACTCTCGATCGGTTGATTCGCCCAAGAGTGATTTACCAATAAATTACAATTACTTTTAATTATTATAAAATACAATTTCTGTAATAACATTATGATATAAAACCATACATTGAATGGCATTTTGCGCATTATTCATTTTTCCATTCCTTTTCATTCTTTTCCCAAATCCTATTTTCTATCACGTGATTGTGTAAATCAAGCTGACGAACTGGACTAGCTTTTAAAAATATAAGTACCGTGGACCGGGGCTATTATACCCACCCAGGGGCTATTGTTTCCATGGCTACTTTTTAATAAATACAATTTTTAATTAATATAAAAAATATCGATTACTCCGATTCAAAAATTTTTTGAATCGGATTTTTTAATCGGAGTGATCGATATTTTACCATCTATATTAATTAAAATAACGACCGATTGATAAATTCGTAATTTTATATTAAATAAAATTTTTATATTAAAGTGTTTAAAGTTCTCACTTGGTGTGAATATAGTTTGATATCTTGCGAATAGATACCAAGAAATGCTTTCATTAAACTCATTGTCAGAAAAGAGAAAAAAATTCATAAAGTTGGACAATTTTTGTCGTTATTAAAAATCAGTTAATCAAATCTGTCAAAATCATCTTGGATAACTGTTGTAGTGGCTTTGAAAATGTTACAAGTACGTTTAGTCAATTTATTTGTGATGAAGTATAATCGGTGACATAACTCTTTTATTAAGAATTTTAAAAAGAAATTGTAAAAAACTAACGAACGGGATTTCAAGGGGCTATTGTTCCCATTGCTTAAAATTACTTAAAATAAATTATTTTTCAAGAATTTGTTTCCAAATATATAAATAAGTATATATTGCATCGTTCTTCAACATTTTTAGCATGTTTTTGTGCCCAGAAACTAAAAATATTTAAATTATATTTACGAGAGGCGCAGCATAACCTCAAAAATCTATCTGTCATTAAATGCTGATTATTCGTAAAATGTGTATTTTAAAAATAATGTTGATATTTTCAACATTAAAAAAACTGTTAATTCTCATCGCGCAAAAGATGCTGGATATATTTTAATGAATTTATAATTTTAAAATAATGTTATTTCTCGAGGTAATTTGAATTTCAATAAAACTTCTTTGTTTTACTTTATGTTTCAAAAATGTTCAATAATTCGTACAAAAATAATATTTTTTAGCCTTCTTTTTTTAATTGTACTCTGGACTTCCTGCAGAAAAGTTTTTATGCAGCTAACACGATGGAAGGATTTTTTAAACTAATTTTATAAATAAATAAGTTTTGCTGGGAACAATAGCCCCAAGCAAGGGGCTAATATACTAAAAACTTTGAAATTTTATAACTTTGAAAATATTATTAATCAAACTTTAACGTCCGAGTAGTTTAATTTAAGGTAATAATAAAAACGAAGACATTCGGACTTAAATTTGAAAATATTTTTTTTTCTTATCTAACTTGTAGTTATTCTAACGTAATTCCATATTAATTTTTATTTGTTTTTATAAATCTGTAAAAGTTTAAATAAAAACCGTGAGAAAGAGAGAATTTTTAAAATTCTATTTTAATACTTATTTCTTAATTAATATATAAATTATTTATAATATATAAATTATATATAGGTATATTGTAAAAAATTAATTAAAAATAAAAAAAATTAGTTATTAATAATATTTTAAAAATTTAAAAAATTTTAAAAAGTTAATAATTTTATAAACATTAAAAAAAAATTAAAAAATATTACAAAAATATTTAATTGGAAATAAAAAATTTCAATTTAATTATTATCAATAATTAACCTCTTTTTTGGTTTCAATTAAAAAATA
>WNHD01010781.1:0-10742 GCA_011057455.1 Ganaspis sp. Gsp50 | reverse complement strand
GACACTATTTTTCAGGGGTGCGGAAAATTTGCGGAATTCTGTACGGAATTTCCTTACAGAATTTCCGTGGTACGTTTTCCGCAGAATCGTTCCGCCTGGCGTAAGTCTACTCGATTTATTCCTCTATCAAAATCTTAGCTTTGACCTGTTTCTTTTCGATTCCTTGTTCAATCTCCACGCTATCTAACATATTTTATCCGACTCTCGCTAGTGATGAATTTTGTTTATCCGAAATCTTGTTCCGTAATAGCGTTTCGGTATGAGTCGTACCCACGTGTTCAATTAATTAAATTAAACTAAAATTCTCATATCCCGATAACTTGCTATACCGTTTACACCACTTATTATACTTCGACTCCAAGATCTTTATCCTCTTGCATATCTTTCGTACTCCGACCTTTTAAAACTTTTCTCCCCTCCACTTCGTACCATTTTTGTTGCCTCCCTTTTTTCCTTTTCTCAATTCGACAAATTCCACTATCCTTTATTCTCCCTCTCCTTGATCTGCTACCAATATTTCTGCACCAACTTATTTCCTCTTCCCTGTTCCAATTTCTCCTCTAAGCCTAACTTCCTTATTTCGCCTTACCACCATTTTATCTCTTCTCAAATTTTCCCTTATCATACAACTTGGACAATTCCACACCACCTACATAGGTCATCTTAAAAATCTCTCATGCATTCTTCCTATTTTACTATACTCTCTAGCCCTAAACTACTATTTCGTAGCTCAACACAGATCATACAACCACAATCTCTTTTTCCACTTGTCCTTTAGCTTCCTTTCACCTATTCCCACACATTTCCCATCACTCTTGCTGCTTTTTTCACTCTTTCCACTCTTTTGCGCATATTCAATTATTGACTCCCATTACATTTAAACCAGAACCCCAAATAGCAAAACTCATAAACTTCTACTTCTTTTGCGTTCTACATCTATTTTTGATCATTCCTGCCTATTCTCATTTTGAATCTCAATACTTTCGTTATCCCAACATTTACTACCAAGTTTCTTTCACTCACATACCGTTTAAACTCTCTAATCAATAACGGCATTTTATATTCATCCTCAGTGATTAAAACCACATCATCCATATTGGCAAACGTATATACTCTTCATCAATCAGCAGGTTAAGATCGGACTTGAGGGACATCACTACCTCGAACATCTTACAAACCAATAAACTTCCAACTTATTCCCTACCTTAGCTCTTTCCCTTGTGTCTTCATAGAATCGTTTTATTCTTTACATCAACCATTGCTCGATTCCTCTTTCCCTCATCACCTTCCACAGAATCCCCGTATTTACTAAAGGAAAAGCCGCTCTAACATGCACAAACAAACATGCTCTAACATGCTATCAATTTTCCTTTTTTCTAGACAGATTCATTGAGGTATTTAAAACATAGATGTTATCAATCCCATGTGGAAATCTTGGGAGATTCTCGGTAATTTTCCAATTGTTTAATCCCAAGAATTCCCAGAAGTCCAAGGGTGCGATTGTGTAATTCGAATCTCCATCTCATCTCTCCCTGACCTTCAATTTTTTTGATTTTTACAAAAATTGAAAAAATTAAAGGTCAGGGAGATGAGATGGAAATTCGAATTACATAATCGCAACCCAGGTCGTATCATGGCATCATTTTTAGGAAGTAAACACTGACATAAGAAACTCAATCACCAGGAATTTTGAAAATGTATATTGCTAGAGTGAAAACTGCTTCTTGTCAACGTGGGCTACAAATAAAACCTTAGAGATATTCTGTTGATAATTCTTGATTTTTGAGGGTTAACTTTCCGAGAGAAGTTGACGAATAGTGACCTAGATATTTTCTATTAGACAATTTTCCTGGGGTTAATTTTCCTCACGATTTTGACAAAAAGCGATTTGGACTACGGATAAAAAACTGTAGATTTCTTTTCGAACGTTTTTCACTTTTTAAGGCTGATTTATTTAAAGATGTTGACCAGAAACGTTTGTCACTTCAACAAGACCTTTTTAAACTTCCTGGTGATCGAGTTTCTTATTTCAGAGTTCACTTTCTAAAATCAATGGTATGAGACGACCTGGACTTCGAGTAGTCAGATGGAGATTATCTGTTTATCAATTCTTGCTTACCTAACTTCCCTGATGAAGTGGTCAAGAATCAACATAGACTACGGATATTTACTTGGAGTTTTACAAGCATTTAGTTCTCGCTACTTAAGGTTAAGTTGTGCAATGAAATTGATGTGAAAACGAAAAATTGTTGTTGGGAAAATTCTTGAAAAATACCGAAAACTTCTCGGGAATCAGCTATCGAGAAGATTTCCACATGGGTTCGTACCCATCCCTTTCCTAAAACACGTCTGGTTATCAGGAATACGTCCCAATTACTCTACTTTCTTCTTTAACCTTTTCCTAACCACATCTGCATGAACTTTATATGTCACTGGCAATAAGAACACCCCCATACTAATCAATTTTTGTTCTCTCGCCTTTTTTCACTATTGGTACCACTAACCTAAGTTTCGACTCCTCTTGCCATCCCTCTTCTTCCCGCACCATATTTATTCTTCTACACAATTCATCCATCATCTCTTCAGCGTGATTTGTAACCTTCCATTCCATTATTTCCTGCTGTCTTTCATCTCTTAATTCTTTCCTTTCTCCTCCTCTTCCTTCCATTTTCCCTTTTGCGCCATTTCTATCCCCTTTTTCTCAAAACCACTCTCCGTCTCTTAAAATACCACGTCCTTTCTTCTATCCTTATCTGTCCGTTTATTCCAAGCCTCTCTTTCCTTATTTGCAACCTCCAATTCCCTTCTTTTTCTTGTAGCAGATTCTATCTCTTTCAAAAATCATTCTTTTCTTTCATCTCTCTTTCTCTATTAACTTACCATGCTCTTTATGCCTCATCATACTCTTTCTTATCTATTCTGCCCTTCCTCCATTCCCTCACACACTTCCTTATTGCTTCCCTACTAATTTTACCCTCTTCATCCCACTATCCCTTTCCATATCTTTTTCCACCTTTTCCATACCCCCTATCACTTCTTCCATTACCTTATATATGGTGTGTTGAAGTGTTCGTCACAAAGAGTCCTCAATCCAAGCGCCAGTGTTCTGGAATCTATTTTCTCGGGGTTGTATTATAATTTTCTAGGAAAGCGCTCAGGGATATACCAAAGCAGTACCCAAAAGAACCGGAGGGCGATTGCGAGGAGACCCGAGCGGACACGCGCAGTCCCACGAGGAGAGGTCCGACCGGTCTTATTCGAGTGAATTTTGACGACAGCGGTAGCAGATTGCAGTGTGGTGTTTAAGACATTTTTGAGTTGTATTTAGTTTGTGTAAGAATAGTGATTTGGTGTGTAAAGAAGCGAATACTTAAAGGAGTATTTTGCTAATTTGTGCAGGGTAATGTCTGGACCCCCTTCGTCTGCGTATTGAAGCAATTTTGTTCCAGATCCAGGGGCGTGGGAAAGTAGCCATTTTCGAGATTGCCAGTGGATTGTGTCTCGACGTTGTGTTTTTCCCTCCAGCGTGCACAGAAAAAACTTGAACTCACTTTTGACATAGAAAGTAGCGCCATCTACGCGACTCATTTCTGGTGCGCTTCAAGTTGAGTAGCATACGCTACTCAATTTGATCCTGGGTTTTTTCTGTGTGTCTTAGCAGAGCCTTCTCTGAGAAAAATGTGTCTTGAGGAGTGAGTGTCGTGTTTTTTTATTGAGTTGTGTCGAGTTATTTTATTAAAGTAAATTTTGTCAGTTTTTGAAAAACTAACTAGCACCTAACGGCGAAATACAGTCTTGCGAAATACAGATTGGCGTTATCAAAGATAACGCCAATTTTGTAGTGCCAATAGGAAAATTTCGATAAGCTAGTTAAATAATGAAATTTAGATTTCCTGTTTAAAAATTGGTCACAATGGTTAATGTCGTCTTTTTAAAAATAAGACTCTAAATTATAATTCTAAAACTTGTGATGGCAAATTGCAAATCGACATTTAAGTTTTTCTATTTAATCGTACAAGGTTCAATGTTACTATGACTTTGCTCTGAACAGCCAGACACATTCATATTTGAAAAAAATCATAATCTCTTTTTGAACGCCCGAGATTCTATTCTAACTACAGAAAAATTGCAAAGAACAGATAATGATGATGGACTATTTGCATGTGCATATTCAGGCAATTTCATAAAATCCAATAAAGGTAAAATATCGACAGGCGCATCTGCTCAACCTTGAGTAAATTGATTTCAAAAGATCCAATCTGTTTACACAAAGCATGAATTTTTGAAAACATGGAAAATCCATAAAACTCAATTGTTGGGGATGAAAAAGAATTTAAGAGAACGCGATCCAAAATGAAAGTAAGTGATTAAAGTTGTGACGCGCTAAAATTTTACCGCGCACAAGATTAACTGTTATTTTCACTATTTTTACGCAAAACATTATAAACACCCTAGCGAATCGCTTGGGCCAAACTGGACTAACTTTGGTCCAGTTCGACTGTCTGCCTCACATTACAGCAATCAAAGTCTAAATAAAATAAGTGTTTTTCTTTCACATGTTCTGTAAACAATGGTTGATTTTTCTCCTGCTCCTTTCCTTTTTCCTTTAACGCTCTACGTTAATAGAGTTAGTTTGGCATAAACATTAAATTTGAAGTCAATTCCCGGTTTAGTTATCTTTCGGTGCTTTACGCAAAGATAACTTGGCGCTTTTTAGTAGTAAATTCTTAAATAATGTAACTTTTGAAATATAAAAATGATAAATAACCAAAAATAATCAGCCAATGATCCAAATTTTAGTTTACAAAAATAAAATTTGGTTAGAACGTGTTAATTAATAATAATAAATAATAATAGTTATAATAAAAGTATTTTTCATTCAAACTTCTATATTGTTGATCCATATCTGAATTAATCGATGGTTTATGATTCCAACTTGGTTCCGCTTTTCTATTAAAAAGAGGTCAATAATTGAGGTGAATAATTGCACTTTTTTTCTCTTAAGCTTCTTTGGTAAAAAAGAAATTATGAAAGTGCAAAAGAAGATTGTCGTAAATTGCCGCAAAGTCTAACTTTAGAATTAATGAATTTGCTAATCGCCGACAGCATACATTATTAATTGATTAATACACTACAGGCTATAAATCCACTGAGTACGACTCGAGCGAACTGCTTGCCGATTCGTTTGCGCGGCCTTATTTATACTGGGCCTCGCTGCAGCGGCCTCGTGGGGGAAAGCGGAAGAGGTGGGGACTCCCAGGGCCGCATCAAGAAAAATTAGCACCTTTAGGAACAATTATTTTGTTTGTAACTTTTCAGCAAGAACATTGAATTTCACGGCAATTCTAGAATTTGATTCCTATGCGGTCGCGGTATTCGCATAATGAACAGACCATCTCTGTGCATCCCTCGGGCAGCGTATTTGTAATTCTATGACTCGCGGCAGTACACTAATGGCTTTCCTATTGTATACTAAATTTCAAATTTTATTTAAAATTAAATTCAAGCAATATTGTGCAACCATTCGTCACAAAGTTAGTTCATTAAAACAAAATCTACTCTATTTCGCGTTTTCTCGAGCTTTCCAAGTAGTGCACTCGTCTTTTCTAAAAATCAAAATTTCGTTCCTTCATCGAAAATAAAATAAACTGAAAATGTTTGCTACATATCCAAAGCTAATAAGAAAAAGATTCTCTTTTTGCTGATCCAGTAGTATTTTTAATTCTGTTTTTAATGAACAGTTCCAGGTTTTTAAAATGTTATCACTCAAGACTATCTGCTTTATGGATTTTAAAAAACTGTTTCACGTTTTGAGAAAGTTATAAATGTAAATTATGGATAAAGTTAAAAATAAATGTTTTTAATTAATTCCCTTTTAACAATACACATAAAATATGTTGTGTTATGGTAACCTTTCATGATACAATTTTAATTACGATAATGAATTTAGACTATCCTTTCGCTTTTATGATGATTGTTTGGTCTGCTCCTCCACTGAACATTGAAGTCAAATTTAAAATTTTTTCATTAGAGAATTAATGGCATTTCGACAATTAAAAGCGAACAAATAAAAGACTTGATCGCAAAAGGGAAATTATAAGTTGGTATAATTGAATTCAAATTGCTGGAAGACTGTTTTCACTTCTTGGGTTCCTCTTACGTATATAAAATCCTTGTATTTAATTTCATAAGTTGATAAGGGCTTGTTATTGACTTCCTTTGGATGTTAGCTTCGAGCTTTCAACGTTATAAGTAAACTGAGACGATCCTTAATTGCTTATTTAGAGCAATTGAGTAATTAAATATTAAGCGAAAAACGGCATTCAACTATAATGAAGAGAAATTCGTCTAAAAGATACGCAAATTTCTATGAATACGAAAAGCGAAGTCATTTCTCATTTATATTGTTATATAAATAAAATTTCATTATAATTAAATTTTCACAGCTATTTCAAAACCATTTTTTTGTATTTTAAAAGAAAAATACTTGCATATAATTAAAAACTACAAGATAAAATATTTCATTATTTGAAAACATCATGCTATGAGGAATATAAATAATGTTCTCAAACGTATAATTTCATGATAATATAATAATATTTTTTGCTTATTTTAAATTTACTCGGATCAAAATAAGAAGAGAAATAAAAAGAAAATTTTGATATTTTATCATGATTTTCTTCTACTTTTTAGCTGTATTCTCGTTTCGTTTTCCTATGTAAGAAGTTCTTCGTCTTCCGGTATCGCGTTTCCGGCAACACTAGATGTTATCGGTGTAAGGTCCATTTCCGGTAGCACGATCATGCTACGAGCAAAAGTTATAGATGTTCTCCCGCGAAACTCTTGGCGCAATTGCGATCCGAGAATATTTTTATATTATATATCAGAGAGCTGTTACTCAGAGGAAAATTTATTTCTCAAATTTCATATTCTTTCCATATCGTATATAAGATTTTCATCATTTTTTTTTAAACATTCCACTTACATTCGCGAAAAACTGGTAAGTCTCGAGGGAAATAAGGCGAGTATAATAGATCAATGATAAATTGGCACAAAAGCGTCGTAAATTCCTTGAAAATACCCCATACACAAATACTTAGCATTTTTTACAGAAAAATGTGCTTATTGAGAACAAGATTAGCAAAAAATGTAATATTGAAAGAAATTTTGAAATAATTTTTTAAAAGTATTTTACACTGTAAGAATTAGTGTTCAAAACTCAATAAATAAAACAGTTTGTATATCTGAGACAATAAATGCTTCTAGTTGAATTCTCTTGTTACTCCTAGAAACACAAAAACTAAAAGAAAAAGTAGTTTTAAAAGTTAGTGGAAAATAGCGTGAAAAAGTATAACTAGAAAATTTTATTGTAAAATCAACTGCACCTCACTAACTAAAAATAAAATAGTAAAATAAAATTTTACTAATAGCTAGTAAAATAAATAGTACAGTCAAAAATTACTGGGGAACAATAAAAAGTTACTAGTAAGAAGGGCTGGTCAAAACGTGCTTTCAGAGGATTTTCGAGCGGAGATGAGGTTCCCCTTCCTCGCGCCGGCACTTTCTCCCATTTTTCCATAGAAACTGCTTTACGCGTCAATCATTGGCGAGTGCGGTAAGATGGGAGCAGATGGGAGAAATTGACGGAGAGTGGAAAGGGAACGTCGTCTCCGCTCGAGAGACTACTGACAACGAGAGCACGTTAAATCTGTAGTAAAGGAAACTAATTAATAAAATACAAAAAATTGTTAAAGAATTGAGACAAGTTCATTCTAACCTCACTACAAAATCTCCCCCTCTACATTTTAGTTCCACTAAAAAAAACCCTAGAACCGTAGTAATCTGGCCTGCTTTATATTTATTTTATAATTATTTTATTTTTGTTTACTTAAGTTATTTTTAAGTTAATTACTTATTCATGAAGTTAGCGCGAAATATTTCTTGAATGACAACCGAGAGGATTAAGAAAATATCTGAAACTATAATTTTAAATTTAATTTTGACTATTTTTATTTTAATAATTAATTTTTTGTGAAACTAGAAATAATGCCAAACTAGACTCGGTAATAACAAACAGTTATTAACCGCGAAGAGCGTGAGGGAAAGGAACAATGTGGAGATTTGAGGGTAAATTAATTACCAAAACTGGTCGGTAGGGGTTATTCATAAACTAGGTAACTCAGCAAGGGGGAGGGGTGGATGTCAAGCCATTTGCTACGATAAGAGGAAAAAATGGCGCTAATATATGGAACAGTGTGCTACATGGGGGAGTGCGGTCTAAATTTCCAAAAAATGGGCTACGTAGTTTATGGACGGCCCCATATCTGCAATGACGAGAAAATTAATAAAATTGGTTTAGTTTAATAATCGTTTATTCAACTAGTACACTGAGAAAAATGGATATTTAAGCTTAATATCTAGATATTACCGGTCAATATATTTAACAGTGAATTAAACGACAAACATCTTGGATATTTACGCTCAATATCTAAAGATATTAAAGTAGATATATTCACTTTTAATATCCAAAATACTGAAACTTAATGCTCAGGATATTTAAAATGTCAAACAGCTGAAAAGTAAAGAAAGTATATTTAAAGTATTTTTTACTAATTAATGTTAATAATATTAAAGGAGTAGCAAAAGTTGTTATGATTTAAAGTTTCCTGTCACTTTTTCTGATTTTCAGGTTACATCTTTATGAGAACAATTAAATATTTCATTTTGACAGACCTACATTTTGAGGTTAAGTTCTTTGTATACATAACCACAACACATTTTAAATGAATCTATTGGAATTTAAGCACAAGATTAATGAAATGATAAATATTCTTTAATTATGAATATAAAATTTAATTATCCACTTAATTGTTTACATTCAAAGTGACAATTCACAAAACAATTAAAACCGACACGCGGAAATTGCGATAAACGTAAACATTGAAGATATTAAATTTGAATAAATACTGAATAATCAATATCTTCAGGGTGTATTTCACAATATCTTAGATAATAAAACCAAATATCCGATATATTAAGCGTTAATATCTAGATATTCTAAATTTTCGCTTTATACAATTGCGTATATATACTCACACACCAAAAGGGGAATGTAAAGGTCGATTAACAAGGCGAATATAACCAACATTAAGCCAGTTGCTACAACACTGATTTTAACTTTTTAACATTTTAATTAATTAGTAAAGACTTTATTTTATAATTTGAATTGATTAATAGTATTTACAAAATATTCGGCCACGAGGCCGAGTAAATTATACGAGCAATGAACACTTGAACACCGAGTTATTGTAAATTTGTAAACAATAAAAATTAGGCGGAGACGACACCACTTATAGCAAAGTATTGCTTCACAAAAAGGAGGAGCTCACCTATCCTTAGGCGATCGCTCCCAAAAATAATATAGTTCACATTTTTACTAATAATTTAAATATGCACTTCGTATGAACACCAGATAGAAATGATGCGGGACCACTGACCAGCGTCTCGTCGTCATCAATTGAGTCTTCAGAATTCAATTGCGCATGCGCGTCAAACCAATCCTGCTTCAATAATAAAGTCAATAGTTTCTATATCGACCCCTGCATTTTGAAATTTTACCTACAGTCCATGATCTAGGTGGCGCAAGTGTGTCCACTGTGGGGATCAGCCTTTAGGTTCTGCACTTTTCATGAGGATTGTAAACTCGCCTTTAGGCGGCTTTTAAAAAGTGCGTAAGCGCAGATAGTCCACGAACGTCACATTTAGATTTAGGGTGAAGTCCCATGCGACGTTTTTCCGTTGCGTTTTAGTGAGAAAGAAAAAGTCAGATATATATTTTTATCCTTTTCCTTCTCACTAAAACGCAACGTAAAAACGACGCATGGGACTTCACCCTTAGAGTATACACGCGTTCCCGTGTCCCGGTAGAATTCGAGTGAAAATTACAAGTCGAGTAAATTATAATTCTTGATTACAAGTCTTCTTTTATTAACACAGCACCAGATTAGCATATTAATGCCAATCATTAATATTTTTTAGTAAATATTTTACACCACTGTCGATGTGTAAAATGGCAGTCTACAATGAAGCTAGAAAGTTGTCAGAGTCAATTGATAGCTCCACTGTCTCCCGAAAAGTTTTCATACGACAATCAGTGCTCGTGAATGTAATATATTTTAAATAATTACTTTCCAATTCATTTGTAATTTTTAATTTATCAGTCTGATAACTTGGCAGCGGACATTAAACATAAGGAACGAGATTGACATAGTCTGGGTAACATAACCCCAAAGTAAAAACAAAGCTATATAAAATCAAGAATAATTAAGTGATATTATAAAGTAAATTAGAATAAAGAATCAAAGTCCGGAACAAATTGCCGAGTTCTTATTTGGATGCTCGGATGATGAATTGTGACCTGTAGCTTGGTGCTTATTTTAAATTCGAATGTAACATTTCACAATCAGCTTTCAATTAATGACTAACAAGTATAACACTAGGGAAGTTACAATCACCAATTTTTCTGAAACTGCGCACATGAGTAGTTCTTTAGGAATCATTTGACAATTATTTCTTTGTTTGGTAATTATGCAGTTAAGGGGCTCCACTTCAATTTTTATATTTTTACTTCGGGATAAGGCCTAACTAGTGTATTTTATCACCACTTTTAATAATCCGGTGGGGGAGAATGAAAAAGTTAAGTATTTACGTAAGTTACGTAAGTTAAGTATTTACGTAAGTTA
>WNHD01010777.1:0-14217 GCA_011057455.1 Ganaspis sp. Gsp50 | reverse complement strand
GTTCAAAATTCTAAAATTCGTTTTTTAAGAGCCACCCTAATATATATATATATATATATATATATATATATATATATATATATATGAAACTATATGAATTATGAAATAATGTATACTTAGAAGCATAAAAACACGTCTAAAGTATAATTTAATCACAAAAATAGAATCGTTACAAACGAATGTAGAACATCTATTTTTTCAATGCATATTTTCACCTGATTTTCCAGGTATTTATACATCATCATTTCTCTCCCATTTCCAATATTATATCATCCAAAGATGGATAAATTTTAAGCAGCTATTTTTGCCTCGAACATCTTAATATAAATTCCAGAGGGACAATCGGGACAATCAAGTAGAGCAAAGCAACATTAAAGCTTTAGTTTACCTCTTCACTTGACCCTTTATGAAGGATCCTCTCAACCAAGAAAATCCCTAAGTCAAATTCCTATCACTCCATTTTCATAATCATTCGCATTCTTCCTTTGTATTCTCCAAGACAATAAACTATAAATTCTTTAAAACCAAGATTAACATTAAATCAATGATAACTTTTGTAATGTATACACTAAATTTATTAAAAATAATCAAAATTAGGAGAAAAGTTGGTTCAATTTCAATTCGTCCTGATTTCGATTAATTCGAAATTCAATCCATTCTAATTTCCATTGATTCAAATTACACTTAGTTCTAGTTTCGATTGATTCAAATTTCGATTCAATTTTATTTCGATTGATTCAAATCTCAATTTATTCTGCGTTCAATCACAGAAAAAACCCAGGATCAAATCCAGAAATGAGTCGCGTAGATGGCGCTACTTTCTATGTCGTTTAGCATTGCTCAACTTGAGTTGCACCAAAAGTGAGTTCAAGTTTTTTCTGTGATTGACTCAAATTTTAATTAATTCAGATTTCGATTGATTACAAATTCAATTCATTCTAATTTCGATTGGCTCAAATTTCAATTCGTCCTCATTTCGATTGATTCGAAATTCAATCCATTCTAATTTCGATTGACTCAAATTTCAATTCGTCCTCATTTCGATTAATTCGAAATTCAATCCATTCTAATTTCGATTGACTCGAATTTCAATTCGTCCTCATTTCGATTGATTCGAAATTCAATCCATTCTAATTTCCATTGATTCAAATTACACTTAGTTCTAGTTTCGGTTGATTCAAATTTCAATTTAGTTTGATTTCAATTGATCCAAATTTCGAATCGTCCTGATTTTATTTGACTCAAGTTTCAATTCGTTCCAAATTCGATTATTTTTGCAAATTTCAATTTGTGTTCACTGTGATCGATTCAAATTTCATTTAATGAAAATTATAGATTATAGTGTGCACAAACAAGGTATCCAATTTTAAAATCCATTTGTCTGTTCCAAGCATTCGAATATTCATTTTTAATAGCTAGATGTCTATTTTCATCACTAATAAATGTCTGTTTTAAAATCCATATGTACCTGTTTTTAATATTCGTTGCCCGAATGTCAATTTCAGGATCCGAATATCCATGGTTCTTGCCAGCTAATCATCTATTCTTAACATCCAAATGCATACTCTAACGTCCAAATGTCGATTTTAACAAGTTTTCTATTTCCACACCCAAATGTCAATTTTTTCTTTTACTCAAAAACTCGAAAATCCAAATCCCATTATATCCATTTTTACCTCCATCATTCTTTGAGAAGGTAGTTGATACAGAATTCAATTGCTTTTAGGGTCTAGTGCATACACGATTTGTTAAAGTCTCATAACTAGAAAGTTTCTTTGGAGATCGAAGAGTATTTTTCTGAGGATAGACAGTTGATATCCTGGAAACTAGGGAAGAAGTAGGAAATAGATTGAACAACTTCCCGTCAACAGAAGCAGAAATTGAGTAAATGATGAGCATAATTGGAGTAACAGTTGGAAGGGTGAATATGCTAAAGGTGGTTGAAGAGGAGGGGTGTTAGGTAAGGCGGTTGAAACCATGACGCAAGTCCTGTCAGGAGGAAGGGGGGTTGGTTGGTAGATTCGTTGGTTGGTAGTCTGTAGTCATGTCGAGTGTAGCCAAGCAACGCGCAATGACCACAGTCTCTACCGATACGGTACCAAGCTCACACAGGTTGTCCTTCCCTCCTTCCTGACCTGACGTACTATTTTTCACCCCTTGAAGGTCTCTTTCCAAAGAAATGAACGACGTCCCTCCCATATATGGGGTGAACATCATATTGCACGATATGGTGTCGGAAGTCGTAACTTATAAACCGAACCATGATTTCATGCTATGGTGAACACGTGAATTCCACAGTGTTAATGCCTCATCTATAATTCAGGATGCCATAAAAAAAGTGCACTCATAAAACGTGTCGATTTATTAATTTAAAACAAATCGTCAGGTAAGATCATTCTGGCTTTTATTTACACTATCTTGACTAATAGGTAGTACAAGTTATTGTAATTTTTCGGGAAATTTTGATATGATTTTGTTTTGCTCTTGAATTTTTGTGTATAGGCTTTTTTGCTTCTTTACTTTTCCTTTGAAAAGTGTATGCAGTTGTGATTCTCTTTTTTTGAAAATGGATTTTGATTAGGGAAGGGAATATTTTTGTTGATTGTTAGTTTTTGCAAAATTAGTTGTTATGACTAGAAGAAGAAGCTTTTATTGAAAAGATTCTTTAAAGTAAAACAATTGTTGCGATAAAGATCGAAAAGTAGTTAAAATTCTGTTAAAAATTAAATTTAATGCTTAAAGTTCTGTTAAAATTAACTCATCTTAGAAATAAGCATTGGAGGTATCAAAAGTGCTTACACATATTTGGAATTCGTGATAAACAATTGTTGCAATTGACCAAAATTGTATCTTTCGTGATTAGAAGGCAGCTTTTACAATAGCAAATACATTCGTTTCTATAATATCCAGTCGTTTCAATAATATTCATTTGTTTCAATAATATATTCATTTGTTTTTATAAAACTTTATTGTTTCCATAACACTTACAGTTTTGTTTCTACGTTTTCTTTCTGCAGATAATGAATGCAGAATGCAGCCTTTCAATGAAACCCAAATTTGTTTTTATAAAACACGTACATTTTTGTCATGAAACATGCATTTATTTCAAAAAAGCACGTATGTTTCATATAAGATCAACTAAAAAATGCGCTTCAATAAAACATAAATGTTTCATATAAGATCAACTAAAAACGTGCTTCAGTGAATAAGCTTCAGTTAACTAAAACAGGTTTTTCTTTCACCGCATTATGTTAACTGAAAAAACTTCTTTTAACGAATATTTCTGCTAAAACGATTTTGATAAAAGACTTGGTTCTAGAACATAAACAATTGTTTATTTTAAACTGGATGTTTTACTTGTAAAAATGAATTGCATGTAAATGATTGAATAAGAATGTGTATTGTTGAATACGTAATATACGGGACTGAAAAATATTCCGTGGGAGAAAATGGCATAAAAAATGAGAGCTTCAAGAAGCATGATATTCTTGCATCCATTATACGCTAGAAAGATATTGATAAAAAATCTAATTGGAACGGATAAATATGTATGAGAAACACAATTTCATCTGGAAATCATAAGGAATGCAATAACTGAAAAGAAGTATCGATTTCATATTGAACTTTACCAGGAAATTCTTCTTTCCTTATTCTCATATTTCTTGCTTTTTTTCTTTACAAAGAAAGCTTCTTCATCAAAGCTCTCACTGTTGACTAATATTTTCGTAAAACAAATCCTCGTTATAAAAATCTCGCCTTTCCGTATCATCTTTCAAATTCTCATACTTCCTGTTTGATAGAGATCCGCTAATGGTTCTTTTCATTTTACTCCATATAGTGGAAATATATAGTTGGCAGCTTTTATACATTTTTGTTCGTTAATTTTTAATTGTATAATGTTTACTATACGCGAATGTAGCTTTTGAAACATGTAGATCAAGAGTTTTTTCGAATTTGTGGTTCTATAGAAGTGGATTTGAAAAATTGAGATGAAAAATACCTTTTGATGGTGCGAAAGCGCATAGTAGAGTAGCAAAGGTGAAATAAAGGATTCGTGATACTGATAGGCAGCGCAACAATCATAAACAGTATTTTATAAAGCAAATCCACTTGACGCGGTGAAAAGAATACATTTTAAATGATGCGCGCGGATAAGAATTTCAGTGATAAACTCGAGATGTTTTAAATTCTAGGGTAGTGATCCCGGGTATAGCAGGAGGTATACATGTCCAAGTTCGCGATATTACGTGTACCAACCGCAACTAATCGGGGTGAACTACTTTTTTCATTTATTAATAAAATAGAGACCAAGGCCAAGACGCAAACAGTCGAATCATTCAACGGCATTTACACTGTTTGCAATTATGACTTGCAAATTCTAGAAAAATGTACTTTGATATACACCAACAAATCAATTTGTTCCGTAATCAAAATCCAATTCATTATTTGTGTTATATTTATTGTATTAGTAAAAGAGCAGAAAAATAATATCCATTAAATAATTATTAACAAATTTTTATCTCGAATAAATAATGCCTAATATATCAATAATGTTGACAAAAAGAAAAATTCGAAAAAATAAAATAAAAACAAAGAGAAACAATAAAATAAATAATTTTGTTTAAAAAACGACAATGAATAATTTTAATTACAAAATTTCCAATAAGTAATTTTAAACAAAGAATGACTTTTAAATAATTTTGAATAAAAAATGTTTAGTAAAATATGTATAATAAAAAATGCATAAAAAGAATTCGTACTATTAAATAACGTGTAAATAAAAACTTAGTTAAATAATAAATAAAAAATATAATAACTGACAAAAAACGGCTAATAATAATAAAGTCTAATAAAATAAAATTAGGCCAATAATGTAGAATCAATAAAGTGAAGTAATAATGTATATATTCAAATAAAAGAGGTACCAAAATTATGCTGCGATTACAGTAAATAACTTTCGAACAAGGATAAGCTAAAATAAATATCGTGCTATATTTAAGGGTGTAGTTTCTAGAAAAATAACTTTTCTCATTATCCAAGAGTCTATTGCACTCAGAAAAAAAACGATTATGTGGAATGTCATGCGTGCAATTGAAGCGTGGCAAATGTAACAAGTTTTAAATCGATTTATTCGAATCCAGAACATATAGTCGAGTGTCCAGTTTATATGAATTTTTTATCTACCTTTCGTTCAAATGAATGAAATTTTTGTTTCATTTTTTCCTAAATTACAAGTTATTCTAAATTGTAAAACAATGGGAATTGGTTTGTGTTTATTAAAAAAATTCTCGAATTAGTTTTTTTAAACACGATTGAAAATTTGGATAATTATTTCGATATTATTTTTTAATTAGAAAATAACTTCACGTGGAAATTATTACCCAAATGGTAATATAGAAAATTATAGTCGTTGATAACTTGTTATTGGTGCTATAATTATTTTGTTTTTCGTCGAAAAATATGTCGACTGCAATTAATGATATTTTTCTTCTGGCATAATTGATTTAAAAATGAATGTTTGAATATTTTGAATGAAAGAACATATACAGGGAATAAAGCAGTATTTGAATGAAGTATAACATAATACATGAAATGAAAGAAAACATATAGGTAATAAAAGAAAAGACATGAAATAAAACAAAACACATGAAATAGAAGAAAACACATATTGTAATAAAATATAATATACAAGAAAAGGACTAAAAGAATATTCACGAAATAAAAGAATTTACATAACCTGAAAGGATATTTGTGAGATACAAATCTTCACATGAAATGTAAGGAAACAATTAATAAAAGCAACAAAAGAAAACATTATTATTGAAAAAGTAACAGTTTCTTGTAATTTAAAAAAGCTTTATAGTTTTTGTCATTTTGTACATAAAAGACTTCATTTAATACTAATCAAGTGAAGTTTTGTGTAATAATGAAATACTCTTAAAAGCATAACATAAATTGGATGAGAGAAAATTCTGAGTAACAAGCACTCAAAGATTTTATAAACGAACTCAAATATTAAACTGTTAAACTCGAACTAAAATCTACTTATGAGAACTTGAAGCTATTTATTGAAGAAGTCTTCAAAAGCGCTTTGGCGTTTCAAACTGAAATGTTATTATTATTATTATTATTATTATTATTATTATTATTATTATTATTATTATTATTTAAAAAAAATCATTTAAAGTACAAATTGTAGATTATTTTTCTTAATAACAAATAGTGTCTTTATTTCTCACTTTCTTGCACAGAAAAAACAAAATGTTCTTTTTCAATGCATCATCTGTTAAATTCCAAGATAAATTGGAATTCTACAGGCATATAAAAATTCAAGTTCATCTTGAAATTTAATATTATGTTTTTTCTGTGTGTTGTTCAAATAACAGATTCTCCATTTGATTTATAACAATACCAATAATAATAATAATAATAATAATAATAACAATAATAATAATAATAATAATAATAATAATAATAGCGCGTTTCTATAGTACAGAATGAAAGAAAGTTGATTTTCTTATCAGAAAAGTTGTTACGAAATATACAAACCCAAGGAAAAATTTCTGTATTATGCCAGTATTCTATTCTCCCAGTACGGTCCCAGTACAATTCACCATTGATGCCCGTACTGGGCCCGTAGTGGTATTTTGCCTGTACTGTGCCCGTATTGCGCCCTTAGTCAATTTTTTATTGGGAAGATATCTCATTAGGCGCGTTGATTTGTAAGCAAGTAAGTGTAAGTTGTGCACAAGGGAAGCAAACAATTAAACTGTTAAGGCAAATAGCATTGGCACGCAGTGGACAATAATTAAGTAAATTACATTAGACACGAGAATTAATTAACTTTAATTAAAATCGAATAGAGTAAAAGAAAATAATCAACAAAGTAGAGAGGACAAAGAATTTTTCCGGCAAAAAGTAGCAATTTCTTTTTTTTTGATAAATTTTTCCATTTCTCATCTAATAAAAACAACATTCTTGTCTTCTGCCAAATAAATAATCTCACATAGTAGAAATTTATTCATTTGAGTTGCAAATTATGAACATTATGTGTTAGTATTGTTAATAATTTAAAAATTGCAACATAATGAAAGAAAGTAACAAAAAAATTGAATTCTAAATTCTAAGTTCAGTGCATGCTGTTAGAGAGATAGAAACGTATCGAGAAAATCAGAAACGTACCGGATTGATATAAGCAACATAATTTCTTTCACCTGAAAGCATTTGAAATTACTCTTCGCTTTGCCAATGAATAATAACAGCCTGTTTTCAAAGCCGATCGAAGAAATTAATA
Organism: Ganaspis sp. Gsp50; assembly: GCA_011057455.1. Taxonomy (NCBI): domain Eukaryota; kingdom Metazoa; phylum Arthropoda; class Insecta; order Hymenoptera; family Figitidae; genus Ganaspis; species Ganaspis sp. Gsp50. The sequence goes on along the minus strand of WNHD01010777.1, from coordinate 6,923 downwards.
TTCATGAGTGTTGTTCACCTGAATTCAAAAAAATAAAGTATAAACTGCAAATATATCATGAAATAAAAATAATGTGAAGCATGCCAGTATATCATGAATGAAGGGTAAAATTAGCGCAGTACATTTTTAGATAAAGATAGAGATTGACAGTTTTGACAAGACAAGTAAAATATATTTTGATTGTTACCGGTCAATTCTGCCAATTCTGCGAATAGCCTCATCCAAAATCTTTTACTCCAATGAGACCTGAAATAAGAATCGGTCAATTAAATAAATAAAACGGTCTTGACATAAAATTGGTATAAATGTTTTTTCTTCAAATAATATAATAATAATAATAATAATAATATTTATAATAATAATAATCATCATCATCGTCATCATCATCATAACTATTGTAAACCTACATTGAAAGAAATGTATTGGTTAAATTAACCAACATTTTTATTAAGTCAACCAAACTATTAATTGAAGCATTGGGTGCAACATGGGCGTTAGGCGGATAACGCCCTTTTTGATATTATTGAGTGAATGATGTTATTGAATGATTACAATATCATCTAATTTATACTATAGTAAAAATTAATTTCCATGTATTTCCACGCTATTTCGTTGCTTGAAGTTGAAATATCTCCGATCGTCATTTTTCGATATACGCCCTTGTTGCACCCAATGCTTCAATTATTAATTTAACAAGAAAAAAGTAGTAGGCACATTTAACATTATTTTCTGGTAAAGTTAACCAGACATTTTTCCAGTGTAGTGATTATAGTAGAAAAGTTAAAATTACTATTGTAAATGTAAATTAATTCATAATAAATTTAAATGGAACTAACAATTTGATTAAAGAATGGATTACAAATAGAAAATGCGAATATATTTGAAAATGTTTGAATGAAAGGATCAGCACGAAATAAAACTGAGTGAATATGGTAAAGATAAATTTAAAGTGAAGTTTAAAATGCAAAGTATAAATTTAAATTAATGTATAAATTTGAAATAAAGTAAAAAACTTAAAATAAAGTATAAATTTAAATTAAATATAAAAATATAGGGCATAAATTTATAATAAAATACACATTTCTAATCAAGTGTAAATTTATAATAAAATATGAATTTATAATATACTTAGCAAAAATTGAAATGAAATAAAAATTTTAAATAAAATTACACACAAATTAAAAACAAAATCATAAATACAATTTCAAATAAGGTATAATTTAAAAATTATAAAATACGAATCTGAAAATAAATTTTTTGTTTGCAGATTCCAAAGATTCGATCTAAGATTGAAACTTGAGGCTCTAAAGTACTTTAAGAGTTACATCGTATGATACTTATAGTGATTTTTACTTCCTACACGTAATAGGCTGTGATTCTGACATTTAAAACATGAAGACAAGTATTACTACCTAAAAATCTACATTTTTAATGAATAAATGAAGCCATGTTAAATAATATAAATACGAATTATGGTATGGATAAGAAGTATTTAAATGAAAATGAAAAATACAAGTGCGAATGACACAAATTTAAGAATGATAAATTTATAAGTAAGAAACGCATTACCATGAGAATTAAAGAAATAGGTTATAAAATTAACGTAAAGTTATTTGAAAGTAAAATAAAATAAAAGTAAAATAAGATAATGGTGATTAAAATGGAAAATGAGGATTTAAAGAGCTAAAGGATCATTAAAAAGGACTTCAATGAAAAAAAGACATTCCTCAGTTTTTAAGATGTCAATGAAGAGAATTGCAGTTTTAACAGCTGTGCAATCTTCTCAATATTCAAATAATTCTAGTGGATTTGGTACGAGTTATATTCTTCAGGGTTATAATATGTCCTCCATTGGGAATGGAAGATCTGGCCGCTTCGAGACAGATCTACATGGAAATGTGAATATTCTTCTTGGAGGGTAAGCACAATATTTTAATGCACTCGAAATTGCAAAAATATTTTTTTTCTTCTAATATACTTTTTTGTCATTTTGCATTAAAAAGTACGACATTTTGCATCAAAAAATACACTCAAAATGCTCTGAATTACTTTTTTCTACTTACAAATGAAGATACTTTTTCTACTACTTATTTTAAAAAAAGTAAATTTATGGTTGTAGATTTATTTAAAAAAAAATGTTAACCTAACTTTTAAAGATGTCTCTTATAATTAATTATTTTTAACTCATTTATTCTCAAGATTTTAGCATTTAAATCATTTTAACTCATTGTTCATTCTAAGATTTCGAGAAATATTTCAGTATATAGAAATTATCAACAAAATATGTAAAAATTAATGATTCCTTTTAAAATTAAAATGTTTAAAAATGGCACAGTTGAATTATTCAAAAATCTCTTTTTAAAATTATTTAACATGCTTAAGGGAATTTCAAGGTGTTTTAAAATGTTGCTTGAGGCGAGATATTTTTATATATCAAAGAAGTGATCTTAAAGGCAAAATATACTTTTATTTAAATAAAAGAATTTTTTCGCTTCTTCTCGATTTGTGATATAATCACTGTTCCGCGAAAAAAGGTGTATGAAACCTTCTTTTGAAAAGGCGGACGCGTTGCAAGTGTACTTGTGGAATCTAGGGTCTCGACCTGATACTTTAGAACCGTGAGAATACCCCAAATCCCCTGTCTCTTGAATAGTCAAGGATTTTCACACTTCTCAAAATTTTTCCCTTGCTCTATAAATCAGACTTTTTAAATACAGCTTCAAGTTTTCTGATTAAAATAATAATTAAATAACACAATTAGCCGCAACAGATATAGTTTCACATTGAAATGTTTTCTCTTTTATATTTTTGAGTATATAAAAGACGAAAATTGACCAAAATTGATTGACCAAGATTTATAAAATAAAGTTTAATATAAATGCATCCTTTATGAGGGAGTAATAACCTAAAATATATTAATAGATTCTGATTCTGTCTTGAAATTCTGCTCCAACATTAAAGATATAATTTCCTAATGAGTAAACTTTGAATTTTGTTTGTCACATGTAGATCTTGGTCATTTGTCGCTTGAGAAATTACTCAAAGATTCGAAAATACTTTGAAGTCTTCTGACCTGATTACACTCGGCTAATTAACATGATAATTAAAAGAACATAAGGAAAAAACTAATAGATTTAAATCGCATTTTTAACAACCTCCTGAGAATTTCAAGTCGCAGCTTTCCATTTTAATTTATAGTTATACTTTATTATTTAAATAGCATATTAAATTGCAACATTTGCACGATTAGCATTTCAGTATCATATTTGAAGTGAAATGATAATTTTATAATTAATTTTAGAAACTAAACTGAAAGCAAAAACTAATTATTCTGGAAAGGTAGAGAGAACAATTTTAGGAGAGAGAAAAATGTATTTCAGGAATAATAATGTGGAACTAAAAATTATGGAATCTTATATTATATTTGAAAACGACCGCGTTGAATAGAATTTTTAAAACATTATTTACAGTTTAATAATGTTTTATATTTTATAGTTTTCTATAGTTTGACAGTGTTTTATAGTGTTTTACAGTTTAATGTTTTATAATTTAATACACAGTATTTATATAGATTATATATCGAAATGTTAACTTTTTCGAAAAGTTTAATTCTGCATTTAAATAAAAAAGGACCTTTACTTATCGCGTCAATACTCGTAAACTTTAGTAGACTAAAATGTTCGCAGAATGGTCACCTGGGGAGAGTTTAGCATTTCGCAAATAGGAACTTAATATATATTTGTGTACGTATATAGAGACAAAATAATGTTACAAATAACTTTCGATTTCTCTCTGATAATAATCGTGTAACAACCAACACTTTAAAATCATCAAAAATAGAACTTATTTTCATCTATAAAAACATACAATTGAATTACTTTGATAAAAATATGCATCTGCTTTCATTAGAAATATGAATTTAAAAGCTTTCCGTGTTGTTGCGTAATTTTAGGATTTTCACAGTATTCATGCAGTTTAAATTTTCCTGTTTTATAACTAAAATCTGCATTTTATAAATGAAAATATATTTTCATTATAAATTCTGCCTTTTGAAGATTTTATAACTTGTTAAAAGATTATTATGTCAATCATATTAAAAGCTTTTTTTAACATTATTAGTTTGTAAAACTCGTAAATATACATTTCTAACAATGATTTTTTTTTAATTTTAAACAAATTTAAGTGTCTTACTGACGATATTTAAGTTTTAACTGACGATATTTCATTTTTTTACTGACGATAGTTTTGTTGAATTTGCTTAAAAATCTACTGGTAAAATTAAGAAACATTATCTTAAATTTGAAATTAATTTGAGTTTGTTTGTTTAATTTTAGCAGTTTGTGTGTGTGTGAAATATTAGTGAAAATTAGCATTTTAACGAAAGATTGTGGGTTTTCTTTCTCAGAGCCATGCTCACCGGCGTGATTATGATCGTCATACTGATTTGTTACTGCTGTCATAGAAATGTACGAAAGCATCGACCGCAGGAATATTCTCAATACTGGCGCACTGAACCAGATGTTCACAGTCTTGAAGTTTTTACGATGGAGTCTCATGCCATGGTAAGCAACCATTTGAAAAGGATTGCAGTCATAAAATATAGCCATTTCTCCATTACTTTTCAAAGCTTTACAATTTTAATCCCTCAACGAACTTTTTAATTTTACTGGTTGTTTCCACTTGCTCCTGAAAGTGCGAGATCTTTCCGCTTTATCAAATTATTTGCTCAACATCCGACTTTTCAGTTGTTTGTCTTTTAAAAGTTTTATGGAAAAAAAACTAAACTACTTAACTATTGTTAACTAAATTACCGAAGGAAAATCCATACTATTATTACTTGTCTGATTTTCAGTGACGTATTTCCAGCTGCTATTTTAAACTGGGTAAAATCAATCAATGATTACTGTTACTAAAATTTTCATATTTTATCTAGTCAATGAATAATTGATGAGTGAAATTTCAATCAAGTTGCACTGATTTCTAGTGGATTTTCACTTAGTGAAATAGAAATAAATTATTGAAAAATAGTAATGCTTTTGCTCGTCTCGAAATTGCAAAGTGCAGAAATGATGTATTAAATCAAAGTAGATTTTTATACGTGATCAAAATAAGGTAGAACAAAAGCTCGTTTTAAATGTTGTACTAATAGTTTGTAGAAACTAACTTTTGTTTTTTTAAATGTCCTTAAAATATTTCTCTTGTTTACAAAAATGTTTCAAAATTGCATTGTAATATAAACGTTTATGTTTATATTACAATGTTACGTTTTATAAAATAAAATAATTATTCCACTGTTTTCTGATTAAAATATATTGTGTATTTAGTCCAACTAACAATAAGTAAGATATATAGAAGATATATATATATATATATTTTTTTTTTTATAAGGAATTTAATTTATTATATTTGGTGTTTTCGCGGTTAGTAAGAAATCTAAAACATCAAGCTCGTTAGTCGGTAGATAGCATCGATATTTTCAAAAGCCTTGTTTATTACAAAACCAAAGTAACGCTTGAATAGAGAATACCGCGTTAATATTCACTAGGCAAAAGAAAGAAGATCCTATCTCGTCGAGAGCTTTGAAAACATGCATAAAGTGTAGATAGAGTGCTTAAAAAATCACTCTTTTTCTCCACGTCACTAACCCAGAATAGTTGCACTAAAAAATTGATAAAATCTATACACCTAAAATAACACCTAAAATCAAGATATTCTTGTTAGATATTCGTAACTTAAAAATTCATTTCTTATTTTTATATCCGTTTCTTTAAAAAAATCTCCTATCAAATAGTCGTACCTATAGGAAAATAATAAATATAGATAAAATGGATAATGGATAATTAATAAAACAAAAAGTTATAATGGATAAATAGATACATTTTGTAATTGAGCTTTAAAATTAACGTTTTGTTATCTTGTGGAAGTTTCATTGTATAAGGCAGTTGTGTCAATGAATTGTTTATTAATTCTGCAGAGGTTGTCTGACTAAACCGGCTTCTGCTACTTTTAGTTGTTAGACTATAGATAAGCTTTATATATATCTGTAATGAAAAAGGCTAGACTATAGCTCGTGTGAACAACAAATTAACATAATTCCATGAAAACTTAATGTTAAAGCATAAACAATGTTTTTGCGTCATTGCCTTTATCTTTCTTTGTCCCTTTAGGTCGAGGTTGTTCTTCTTTATCTTTAACGTCAATCTAAAATCTCCAAAACACGAACTTATTTAATTCAAAATACAATAATGCTATTTTTGTCGTAATTTTGAATCGTTAAGGCAGAAATCTTAAGACATTTATTATATTCAAGATTTTATCCAGTAGTCGATTTATTATATTTTTTCGTGAAAATTGTCAGTGCTATTGATTGTAATTACCAAGGAGAAAGAAACTGATAAAAGTAGAATAATTAAATACTTTTTATATTTTGTATATTCTCTCAATCCGAATCAGAGACAATTTTTCTATTAATTTAAATTTACTTTCATACATTCAGAAAAAAGTTTCTTCTGATTTAAAAAAATTACGTTTTTTGACTTTTCTGATTTGATTCAAGTTTAATTTTTTTTAAAATTAAAAATTTTTAAAATTTTTAAAAATTTAAAAAAATTTTTTTTCTTTGATTCAAAGAAGGTTTTTTTGATTCAAAGACATTTTCTTTTATTTAAAGAAATTTCTGCTTTAAATCAAAGAAATTCTAGTTACGGTCAAAGTAATATTTTTTTTTAATTAAAGGCATAAATTTGTTTGAAACAAAGAAAATTCCTTTAAATCAAAAAAAAATTATTTAAATGAAAGAAAAATGAAATTTGAATAAAAGACACAACTGCCGTACAAAGTAAAAAGATACATAAGTGACAATTTCATCAAAATTGAGTTTTTGGTATCGTTGGATTCGTAAAAAAATTTTGCATTTAACTGTG
>WNHD01010775.1:0-12805 GCA_011057455.1 Ganaspis sp. Gsp50 | reverse complement strand
TCAAATTCTTACAAGGTAATTTGAAAAATTCATTTTTTTAACATAAACACTTACTCACATAGAAAATATCATGATAATTTGTCTATTTTTCTTTTGGAATTTACGTAAAACTCGTGGAATGAAAGGCAATCAATTACTTTTAAATTAAAAGCAAGAAATTAACTAAAATTTTTGAAGTTCTTAAATATTACAATGTTAATCTTTTTTTCTTCTTTCTAAAATCCTCTTTTACCGAAGAAAATCCCCTTTTTAAAATTAAAAATCCCCTTTTACACCTAAAATTGAACGAAAAAACGACTGTGATCCCTGATATACATATACATATACATATACATATTCATATTCCACCACATGTATTTACATTGCATACGTATACGAAAAATGATATTAATTTTTAATGAAAACAAGTTTCTTATAAGAAACACAAGCACATAAAACCAACACCGAGAAATTATTTTTATATTTTTCTTATACCAATTTTGAATGAATACCTCACAGTTACGATTTAATTGATATCTAAACTACGAATTATGATTTTTTCCCCAATAGAAAGAAATAGGCATATTACAATGATTGATTACCTATAATGACTTCTCTCGTTTGTGCAAAAAATAGAAATAATTATAAATTAACAAGTACAGGAATTGCGGAGCAAGATATTTCCATTTGATGAGATGCTGGTCAGCAGAAAATGCTGAAGCAGGTGCTAATTAAACCGTTGTTGGTAACACGGTTACCAGGTACAGCATTCACTTATATGTATACAGTAAATATATATAGTTTATACAGAATATAAGTTATGCACATATATAGTCCCTCTCGCGTGTAAATTGAGGCGAGATCATTACGCTTTTTCTTTAATTAGTAATAATTTATCAAACTCTCATGATCTTCTGATAAGGCCCGTCACATATTTCCCCCTCTCTGATGTTGGTACCCGTTATATATGTATATGTATATAGTATATGTATATATATATGTATATGTATATAGTATATGTATATGTATATAGTATACGTATATGTATATGTATATAGTACATGTATATAGTTCATATAGCGTTTGCCACACTCGTGAGATCCATTTCAGTGAAAAATGTCCCTAGAATCGATTTTACGGTACATATTTCGCTCCCTCTTTTTTTCTAGATTAAAATAAAAGATATACTAATAATATTTTCTACTTTTCTGTCGTAATTTATACTGGTAACGATCCTGTGGGGATATTGCGTTTGCTTTAAACAAAAAATGGAAACGGAGAAAATTATGGAAAATTAAAAAAAGTGATTTTATTTATTATTACGGGCGCAATTTGTACAAAGTACAATAAATAAAATACAGCATATTTGGAAATCAAATTTTTTGCATTTGGGCGGTATTGCGATTTAATGTTTTTGTTCTAAATGGCATTGGTTTTGTAACTAAAATTGGTTTTGTAGTAAACAATGACACGTAAAGTTTCTGAAAATATTCGCAGTAAATAAATAGGAATTGAGTTGTATTTTTCCTTTATTGTTAAATCGGCAATGATTTCATATAATGCTATAAATAAACTTTGTGCGGTATTCGCGTGGGTAGAAATGCCTGGGTGCGTGAAAACAAATACCCAGGACTGTTTCTAGTCATTTTAGAACCTGCGACAAAAAGTACCATTAAACAATGGCAATATTAACTAAAAATACAACTACAGAAAAATAATAATAAATATATTGTTTATCAAATTTTGTCTTCATTTCAAAACCATATCTCTATTTTGAAAACATGTATCTTCTTTTTTAAAACTAGTTTTTAAAACTACTTTTTAAAACTACTTTTTAAAACTAGTTTTTAAAACTATTTTTTAAAACTACTATTTTTGAAACTCGAAAAGAAACTAGAAGAAACTAGAATTAAAAGAAATTATAAATAAAAATGAGTATTTCTAATTATTTGTGGTCCATGTCAGTGTAACGTGTATTGATTACTTTTTTATCAAATAAAAAAGGCTATTTTTTGCTAAGTTTGATTAATGTGATTCTGCAAAAATTTATCTCAAGGGGAAAAAATTTCCATCATCGTTCTTGTTGTGCTATCAAAGCTTAATAAAGTTACTAATTAAAATGAGAAGAATAAAATATTGAAAAAAAAATATACAGATAGGGAAATCTCTGCTGGTGAATCGAAACCCGTAAGTATTGGGGTCATTGTGATAAGGTCTTTTACTTATAAACTTTCAAAGGAGATATTTGTACCCCTTTATGGCTTTTATGTGTTCCTTAATTATAAAAAATATTAAGTACCGATTACAGCTTTGTTTCAAGTAATTTCAACCGTTAATAACTATTTTACACTTTTTTTATAAACTTGTCTGTGGATTAACAAATAATATTCAATAAACAATAATTCGACAAATGCAATAAATAATTCGACAAACGCAATAAATAATTCAACAAATAATGCAATAAATAATTCAACAAATAATGCAATGAATAATTCAACAAATAATACAATAAATAATTCAACAAACAATGCAATAAATAATTCAACAAATAATGCAATGAATAATTCAACAAATAATGCAATGAATAATTCAACAAATAATGCAATAAATAATTCAACAAACAATGCAATAAATAATTCAACAAATAATTCGACATATATAATAATTCGATTCTGTATTCAATACTACAGTAAATTGTAACAAAGCAAATAAATGGAAAAATCACTAGTCTAAAAGGGAATAAAAATGATGAGAGATTTTGCAAATATCGTTACTAGTGATTTGCATCAATTTAAGAAAGCATTTTATAATCTCGTGGCATAAAATATAAATGATATTCATACAGCCCCCAATGGTTAATTGGCAGAGAATAAGTCTATTGATATTAAATAGTGAGAGGGAAGAATATGAATAAGCTCTGAATAGCTTTTAATGTCATGTAATTAGCTCTGTGCTTGAAAATGTTTGAAGAGCAACTCAACTACAATGGCTAAAAGAGAAGAAGAGATGGAAATACAAATGTAAAAATTACGAGAAGCGAGACCCTCGACCTAAAATAGAGAGAGAATTGATAAAAAAAAAACGAGAGAACTGCGCAAAAAAATCCAAAAAAGAAAAAAGAAAGATAGAAAAAGTGTCACTTTTTCTTTTTCTTCTTTTTTATGATACCAAGTTTCGTATTATTATACAAAAAATAAAAACATTTTTGTAATATTACAAAAATTGGTAGTAAAACAGAAACGGAATAATTCAGAAATATTATTTGTGAACAAGAAAAAGATTAATTCTAAAAAATACTGGCGTATTTATTTATTATTTATTTATTATTTATTTATTATTTATTTATTCGAATTTTTCAACATTTTTGTTCTCACTTTGTTATCATCCAAAATTTAGGTAGACAATTGTGCAATAATATTCGTACAATAAATTATCTTGGTTCTATAGAAAATTAACTTTCAAATGAGACTGAGAATGTAAAAAAATCTTTATTATTTCACGAGTTATTGCGTTTTCAAGGAAACATTGCCTTTGTATTATTTAAGCAATAACTTAATTGTTTAAAAATGATCGAAAACTCTTCATCCTAGAATCATTTTATTCAAAATTCAGCCAGCGAAATGAAAATAAAATAGAAGTGTGAATGGAAATAAATTAGAAGTGAAATAGAAGTGAAAGTGAAAGTGAAAGTGAAATACAAGTGTAAATAAAAGTGAAACTGTAAGTGTAAATGAAAGTGTAAATGAAAGTGAAACAGAAGTGTAAATGAAAGTGAAATACAAGTGTAAATGAGAGTGAAATACAAGTGTAAATGAAAGTGAAATACAAGTGTAAATGAAAGTGTAAATGAAAGTGAAACACAAGTGTAAATGAAAGTGAAATGCAAGTGTAAATGAAAGTGAAACACAAGTGTAAATGAGAGTGAAATACAAGTGTAAATGAAAGTGAAATACAAGTGTAAATGAAAGTGGAACAAAAGTGTAAATGAAAGTGTAAATGAAAGTGTAAATGAAAGTGTAAATGAAAGTGAAATACAAGTGTAAATGAAAGTGAAATACAAGTGTCGATGAAAGTGAAACAGAAGTGTAAATGGAAGCGTAAATGAAAGTGAAATACAAGAGTAAATGAAAGTGAAATACAAGTCTAAATAAAAACAAAAAAAAGAGCAAATAAAACTGAAAAACAATCGTAAATAAAAACGAATCAAATGCACCTAAAACTAAAATAAAACTGTAAACTGAAGTGAAATAAAAATGCAAATGGAAGTGAAATAGAAGTGAAATAGGAGTGAATAGAAGTAAAGAAAAGAAAAATCAATAGGAAAGAAAAGATAACAAAAGTGTGTGAAAAAGCGTGTGTGAAAGAAAGGAAGTAAATTGAAATAAAGAAGGGAAGAAAAGACGCGACAAGGACAGGAATAGGTAAAGAAGAAGAGGACGAGAGAAACTGCCAGGACGAGATCTGGCAGGATGCGTTGCAGCTGCCTCGTTATTTTCAGGACTTTATGTCTACAGCATGACACACTGATGTTCTCGGGCACGGAATCTTTATTGCCGCCTTATTTGCAGAAGGACCGGATTCGCCTGAAATCGCACACCGCTTTGCAAAGCCATTTACAGAAAACCGTTATAGACTCTCCTAGCCTAGAGAAAACTGTCCAATATCTAAGCCCAACAATTTGGACGCTATCGTAAAAGATAAGAAGCCAGCACTTCACTTCTCGACATGGTTTCACAAACAGAGATAAATGTTCCGTATCCATCTAAATCTTCTAAAAATTTCTTTGCTTTTTTCTTATCTCTCTTGTGAAGGCAAAAATTCTACCCGCCACATGTAACCTTTGCTCCTACATTATTGAAACATTTAGAAAAATTGTATACAGACGAACAAATATTTCTATAAATTGTGCTTTTTACAATTATTTATTATTTACAATTTCTTATGTATTTCTTTTCATTTATTTTTTTTGTATTTTTTGTATTTTTTGTTGTTGTATTTTTTGGTATTTCTTTGGTTTTTTTGTATTTCTTTGGTATTCCTTTGGTATTTTTTTGATATTTTTTTTTGGTATTTCTTTTGTATTTTTTTGGTATTCTTTTGGTATTTTTTTGGTATTTTTTGTATAATTTCTATTGACTCATATATTGTTTTTGTATATTTTTGTTATTGTTTTATTGTATGTTTAATTTCTTTGGCGAAAAAAGTATCTTTAACGAAAAATGTTGCTTAGATGTTCATGACATAAAAACACTTTATGCGAATTGAGCATAAAATTATTGCCAAATAAGCATAAAGTTGTTGCGAAATTAACATAAAGTATTTTTATGTGACTATTATTAAATTGGTGTCTTTATTTCATGAAAAATCTTTTACAGCGGGGACAATTTTTCAAAAAGAAAGAAATAAACTAATTTCCTAAATTTAGAGTTAAATAATAACTCTTCGTAATAGAAACCGAAGTTTTGTGGAATTTTTTTTTTATTTCAAAAGAAGTTTTTAAAAATTATAAATAAATTAAATATGGAATACATATGAAATAAATAAATTAATTAATTAAATATAATAAGTAAATAAATTAATTAAATATAATAAATAAATTAATTAATTAAATATAGTAAATGAATGAATTAAATATAATAAATAAATTAATTGATTAAATATAATAAATGAATGAATTAAATATAATAAATAAATTAATTGATTAAATATAATAAATGAATGGATTAAATATAATAAATAAATAAATTAATTAATCATGTAAAAAACGAAATTCCTTTAATCTTTCTTTTTCGATTTTCTTTGAAATTTACAAAAGAGATTACTCCTTTGTAAATTCCGAAGAAAATCGAAATAAAAAAGGGCCACAATAGTAGAAAAGAAAAGCGGATCCTTTAAAGTTCTTTTAAAGGGTCTAAAAAAATATTCCGCAATAAAGCCGAATATAACACCAACCGTCTGTTGAATTGCAATAATTGCGAGATTCAAAAGGAAAAGAGCCATAAAGCCTTTTATTTAAATTATTTATGACTAAATTTATACAAGAACATTCGTCTGGAATTTTTCTTTTTATAAAAAATGCACTTTTCAATTCTTGAATTTTAGTTTCAATTCTTTATTGTCGCATATAATATATTATCATATATTATATATTATAAAATATGATTATAATATATTATCAATATAATACATTATCATACATTATATATTATAAAATGTGATAATAATATATTATCAATATATAATATATTATAAAATATAATTATAATATATGATTTTACAATATATTGTATATAATATATTACATATACAGTTAACTCTATGAATAGTGCTACTAAATGAATAGTGCCACTTTTATTTTCTTCCCACACGAGTGTTCTTTGTTTCCTTTGTGCAAATCTGCGGCACTATTCGTAGAGTTGACTGTAGTATAAAAATACTAATAATAATACATGCTAATAATATACATTACTTTGTTAAGAAAAATGTTTTTTTATAAAGATGGGAAGCGGGTGTTTTAAATAGGATGGAGACTAAAATCGTCGCCAGAAGTTAGAAGATAACAATACTTATAAACAGTTATCAATTATTCGCCAAAACAGGAATGGACTTATGTCAGTAATGTCACAAGTCCATTCCGGTGCGATAAGATACAAACTTATCTCGCACGAATAAGCAGACATACTTATATATGAAACTTGGTGCAATCCTACGCTTTTTTGTACATATGTAAAAAACTCTCACTATCCAAATAGTGTTTACTCCCCAAATTACTCAAAAATCGTTCATTAATTTCAATTATATTTTGTCTAAATGAAATTAATGTCCACCAATCTAAATGTCTACTAATTTTAAGTCGCACTACGATTTCAAAGTGAAGTATAAAAATAATATAATAATAATAATAAAAATAAAATTAGTAAAATGTCTATCACTGAAAAAAAAATTTATTTGATTCAAATAACCATTTACTTGTCTATTATCAAATAAATATTTATTTGAACCAGGTAAATATTATTTGAGTTCAATAAACAATATTTGATTTAAATACAAAAATAATTGATTCAAATGCCATTTATTTGAGTCCAATAAACAATATTTGATTTAAAATTTGATTCAAATAATAATTACTTGGTTCAAATAAATATTTATTTGATAATAGACAAATAAATGGTTATTTGAATCAAATAAATTTTTTTTTCAGTGTAGACACTTTACTAATTTTAACGATTTTAAAGTGAATTATAAAAATAATATAATAATACACTCTCATTTTTGATGAGAATGTAATAATAAAAATAAAATTAGGATAAAAGGAGGAGAAAAAAGTAGTAGAGAAAAAAGTTCTAGTATATGGGAAAAAATCTTCTCCTACTAGAAATTTAATAAAATTTTTGCAATAATTTAAATAATAGTAAGAAAAGAAGAGTTTTAAATAATGTCGATTGGTGGATTTAAATTTCGAATTTGAAAAGTATATTACAAAATTACACTTGATCCTTGATTTCTTGACATTTTTGAAGAAAATAAATTAGGAATAAAATTCTTTACCGTCTTTAGCTCTTTCTGGAAACAAAAAAAAATGTCCACATGTGCGCTAAAAAGTGACACACTTAGAAATTTTTATAACAAGATAAGAGCTGAAATTAAAATCCAGAGAACAATAATTATCTCATAAAACAATGGATTCGCTCTCTAAATGACGATTACTTGAAAAATTACGTTTGACTTTCACTGCGCAGATATAAAAATAGAATTTTCCGCTTATTATTCTGTGACTGGAAACGTAACAGATGCAAGATTTCCCTAGATTTTTTTTAGCACGTAATGAAAGCAAAACCTCAAAATAGAAATTACCAGGACATCTTTTGCGAGTAATTGAAGAAACCAGGACGAATTGAATGTATTTGAAAATTGCTTCACTTGTTTTCTATTTTTTCACTTTTTCTCCATTCGTTTACTATTTTTTTACTTACTATTTTCCATTCGTTTATTATTTTTTTACTTACTATTTTCCATTCGTTAATTATCTTTTTACTTACTATTTTCCATTCGTTTATTATTTTTTTACTTACTATTTTCTACTCGTTTATTATTTTTTTTACTTCTTATTTTTTCACTCTTTTATTAGCTCACCCGCACAATTTTTTGAAAGTATCAAATTCTTTAGAAAATCTTCATCAATTTTGTACTTCTTATACCAATTTTATACTTTTTATACCAATTTGATACTTTTTATATCAATTCGATACTTTCAAGTATACTATGCGGCAAAAATTATTCTTTACAAAAAAAGTAAAGACTTAAAGTAAAAGTAAAAATCAATGAAAATCAATGAAAGTAAAATCAACAAGAAAAAAACGGTTCACAATTTCGACAAAAGAATTTTTAAAAGAATCGGCAAATTAAAGACGAATCAAAAAAAACCTTTTATCTATAGAAAAGTAGTGTCGTTGATACTAAAAACGTTAGAAAAAGAAAAATGTTTCAAAAAGAAAAATGGTTCAAAAAGATAAATGTTTCAAAAGATAAATGTTTCAAAAAGATGAATGTTTCAAAAGATGAATGTTTCAAAAAGATGAATCAGTTTTTAAAACGTTTTAGTACTATTTTTTGTAATTTTCTCTTTTTCGGGGGCACAATTGAGAAATACGAATTGTCTTAATTCTTGCAGTTATAAAAAATGGCAAAGAATATCTTCCTGGGCGATCGAGCCTCTTTAGCACGTATCAAGCTTTTTTACTCAACCGTAGAACTAGAGTTAATTATAGATAGTCATCCCACCAGAGTGGAAAGGAAGAACGAGAAAGAGGAGAAAAAGATGAAATCTTGGCGCGAGGGATTGGAATGGAACATGGCGAACAGTTTGAAGCAGATGACGAAGAAAGAATAAGAAAAAAAACTGAAAAGAGTAAGAATAAACAAAAATGAGAAAAAATGCAAAGTGAACAAGACGCAAGTGGAAAAAAAGTTTTAGTAAGACAAAAATTACAAGTAAATAAGATCAAATGAAGAAAAATTACAAGTAAAAAAGACCAAATGGAAAAAAATTACAAGTAAAAAATACCAAATGGAAAAAAATTACAAGTAAAAAAGACCAAATGGAAAAAAATTACAAGTAAAAAATACCAAATGGAAAAAAATTACAAGTAAAAATACCAAAAGGAAAGAAAATAACAATTTAAAAAATTATGAAATAGAATATCAAAAGTAAAAGTAAGAAAGGATCAACAGTAAAATTAGGACAAGAAGATGAACAGTAAAGTTAAGAAAAGAGGATCAAAGTGAAAATAAAAAAAATCAACAGTAAAATTAAGAAAAAAAAACCAACAGTAAAATTAAGAATAAAAAAATCAACAGTAAAATTAAGAAAAAAAACCAACAGTAAAATTAAGAATAAAAAAATCAACAGTAAAATTAAGAAAAAAAAACCATGAGTAAAATTAAGAATAAAAAAATCAACAGTAAAATTAAGAAAAAAAAACCATCAGTAAAATTACGAATAAAAAAATCAACAGTAAAATTAAGAAAAAAAATCAACAGTAAAATTAAGAATAGAAATCAACAGTGAAATTAAGAAAAAAATCGAAAATCGTCACAATTACAATGCTTCCTCCATAAGGAATCAAAAGATCAAAAGGTAAAGTAAAAATTAGAAACAATATTAAAAGTAAAAGAGGAAAGATTGAAACAACTCTATTACTGAAAAGGATAAAAGCAATTAAAAATTGAAATTAAGAGATATTATGATTGTTTTGTTTTTTTGATTGTTTCATTAATTATTAATTATTATTAATATAATTATATTATTAATTATGAAACAATAGTTCCTTGGCAACGATTAATTGGAGCCTCTTTGTGATTTTAAACAACATCCCTTAGAACTATTGCAGATAAAATTGCCTACAAGATTTGAACTCATAGTTCAAACGCTGTATTTTATTTTTTTATAACTATACATGGGCGGTTCCTTTTTTAATCCTGGACAAAAAAGTAGACTTTATGTACCACTTACCGAGTTTTTAAGTGAGAACCTTGGTAAGCTGCAGAGGGATTACATGTGTAAATCGACTTATTCTATAACGACAAGAGATCTCGTGTCATTAAATCAACAAGGAATTCAAATGAGGTCTGTAATATAGGCTCTATAGACTTGACTAGCATGTTGTTATCTCAATAGGTGTGTGTGTGGATTTGCTTAAAAATGTCTGGCACAAAGCCGTTAAGTCCAATCGATCAACCGAAAATAGATAGCTACATTTTAGTTTTTAATTATCAACATTTTTGCATTAACAGTCAACAAATCCTCTGCAAATATTTCTGAGAGGAAAGCAACTCTGTTAACTTCAAAAATAATTTCAAAAAATAACTTTGAGAAATTACTTTCAGAAATAACTTGAAAACTTGAGTTTAAGAAATAAGGAAAAATTGAGTTTCAGAAATAACTTGAAAAATTGAGTTTAAGAAATAACGAAAAATTGAGTTTAAGAAATAACTTGAAAAATTGAGTTAAAGAAATAACTTGAAAAATTAGGATTAAGAAATAACTTGAAAAATTAAGATTAAGAAATAACTTCAAAAAACAACTTGAAAAAATCATTGTTTAAAAACAATTGTCCATTTTCGTTTACATTCATTATTAAAAAATGAAAATGAAAAGAAAGATGTTGGTTCAAATGAACGTTCCGAACTTTAGAAACATGTTTTTGTAGCCATCAAAGGCGTTTCAAAATTTAAGTCACTTTTTGTGCTCAATCATGAAAAATGTTCTCATTTCTGCGGACCATTTTCAAAACCACTTTTGCGACTTAAAAAAATTACAATTTTTACATTTTCATCAATAATGAGAGTAGTGTATTAAAAATGTACGATTTCTGACTGTTTTTGTTTTACAATTTTATGCTTTTTTATTAATTTATTTTGAAATTTGAGCCGCATTCTTGTCTTGAGCCACAAAAAATACTTCGTGAAACACAAATTTTGTGATTTTAATAAAACTTGTTCTCGAACTTGTCCAATTATCACAACTTTAGTTCATCAAAGGATACTCACATAAAAAAATACGACCTACTGCTTCAGCTCGTTTGAAATTCTAAGATCCATGCGATATATATTTTTCTATCCTACGGTTGCGATTGTGCAAGATCAATTGGTCTTATACGGTTATTTAACAACTCTTTTTTCGCAACTCGTACAATTATTTTGACTCATGCGGAGAAAATTTTTCAAATCTAAAAACACGTTTCGTCCTAAAGTGCATTGATTCGTCCTAAAATGCAAAGATGGCAAAAAACTCGTTTAAGCCTCGATTGACTAATATTAGTCAACTGTTTTCTTTTTGGCATTATAGCGGTGTGTACAAGTATACTTTTTAGCAAAAAGGTACTTTATTCTATGAAAAGAAAAAGAAAAGAATGAAATAAGAATTAATTTCTCTTATGCTAATGAAATGGTCTCATAGAATCTGATGAGTTGAATTTTTTGGTGAGATTTTTGACAATCGTGGCACAAAATTTATGTCAAGTTGTATCTTTGAGGTTGGTGATAAATGCAGGAGAAAACGAAAGGCATGTTCGTTAGAGGAAATTGGGATAGATAAAGTGTGATGATATAGCCGCATCCCATAAGAAGAAGGCCATAAAACTCGATGCCGCCGAGTTACCCGCTGAGTGAAGAAGAGCCCTACCCAACCGTTTAACAATTTACGATAGTTCACTACGTCTGCTGAGCTAATAAGCCACCATTTCCCATCCAATAATGTCTCAATGTATTGACACAGTGTATAAAGCTCGGAATAAAAATTGCTTTTCGCAAAGGTGCAATCGTACCATTTTTTACATGACACAAATCTTTAATTACGAATCTTCAGTTTCGAATTTTTGAATTCACAGTTACGAATCTTCAATTTCGAATCTTCAGTTACAAATCGTCAGTTTCGAATTTTCAAATTTTCAGTTACGAGTCTTCAATTTCGAATTTTCAGTTACGAATCGTCAGTTTCGAATTTTCAATTTTCAGTTACGAATCTTCAGTTTCGAATTTTCAAATTTTCAGTTACGAATTTTCAAATTTTCATTTACGAAATTTAAATTACAAGGAGAAAATGAAATTGTTAATGTACTATAATAACAAATTTGTCTCGTTGCAACAAATTTTTTGTTGTTTTATAACAATTTAGGATTATTGTCCAAAATTAATTTAGATTTTGTTAAGATATTAAACTGAATGGTTGCGACAACAAAAATGTGTTACTACAACAAATCATTTTAAAATGGTTTGTTGAACTAAAAAATTTGTTAGTTCTATGTTAACAATCTCTTAGTAATGACACGCTTTCATTTTCCCCGTGTACGGATCTTCAATTATGAATCTTGAAAATTGAATGAAATTCATTGAAATTGAAATCTTTAAGGACGTTCATTTGGATCAACATAACTTCAAACTGAAAAGTAGTTTTTATTACGAAATAAAAAAGTAAATAAAATAAATTTTATAAAAATTCGAAAGATCCATTTATACAATTCTCATAAAAAAATAGATTTAGTAAAAAATCATTGTTATATTATTAGAAAACAACGAATTTAATTCATCAAAATTTTTTTTCCATGTCGCTTCTATAGAATTTTTTAAAAATGGTTTTATTTCACTGAAAGACGGTTTATCTTCTTCAAAAAATAATTCTCCACAACTTAACCGTGGGGATTTTTAAATAAATGTACCGTTCATTAATTATGGTTAATTATTTATGAAACTGCTATGGTCGATTGATAAACAATTAACCATAATTAATAAACGATACAATTGTTTAAAAATCCCCACGGTTAAGTTG
>WNHD01010757.1:0-10714 GCA_011057455.1 Ganaspis sp. Gsp50 | reverse complement strand
GCAGAACCGGGTACTACTCGCCGTTCTCTATTTTATACAGTAAATGTTATTACTTAATTCTATACTTGATTATAATCTAAAATCTTATTTATAATTAAAAAAAATTGTTAAAGCTTACAGATAAACATAATTTTATGTGAGAATTTGTAGAAATACCAAATAAGCTAATTGATATTGTCAAAATTTGCAATTTAAAGTGTTTATTTCTTTTTTATGATTTAAAATTAATAATTTAATAAAATTTGGATTCAAAGTTAATTAATTTTATGTAAATATAGTTAAATAAGTTAAAAACTGAGCAATCTTTTAAAAATAGTTGACATTTCATATATTTTTTCAATGGAAAATCTAGGTACTTTGGATTTTTTCGAAAAACGTGGTTTAAAACAAATAAAAAATTTTTTTTTAGTAACTATCGATATTTTCTTCTAGTTAAATAATCAATGAAGAAATATTAGGACTAATAAAATTTTTTTGTAAGATAGCTTTTTTGTAAACTAAAAAATAAAACGAAATCAAATAAAAGTAAGATTTAAAAAGTGTTTTCAAGAAATTATTGATTATAACTAATTTAAAAGGTAGTTATCACACTATCTAAACTTTTTGGTTCAAAACTAAATTTTGCGCTTTAAATCCTCTTAAATATCTTTAGAAGCAAGAGTTACTTGAGTGTTGGAAACTTTGAAATACTATTTTACTGCAAAATAGTGCTTGTTAGAGGTTGGTAGCCTCATATTCCCTTACATATTTGAACACAATTTCCTTCTATAACTAAAGTACATGGAGATCCGAGTTTTTATGACTGGTCGTAAAATCATTGAAACTTAATTATAATTTACTTGGGGATAACATTGTTCACCCAACACAAGGGAGGAAATGTATTGTTTGCTGTAAATTGCTATCGCTTTGTACGAAACAATGTCTAGAATGTTAGTCTGTATTGTGAAACCGTATAAATCTTTCCAATATACTCTCTTATAGCAGAAAATTGTTCCATTCTTTAGAAAATAAAAAAACGCCTACAGAGAAATAGACTTTTTAAATCAAAATTTCCTCATACTTTTCTTTTAAGCGTTTCTTCCACTCTGAAACGTTCTTCTCTATATAAATAAAGAAAAAGGAATGTTATTGATTTTATAATTAAAAAATAATTATAGTATAATAATAATAATAATAATAATAATAATAATAATAATAATATAGTATTATAATAATTATATAATTAAAGTTTTGCAGTACATTTAAAAATAACATATTTATTGTACAATGATAATAATACGAATCTTTGTTGAATTATTTTAACCCTAATTAAATTATCACCAAAGAACATCGATAATTTTATTGTATGGGAATTTTTTCTACTTGAACAAAGCAACAAAGTCAATAAACTAGAAAATTTACTAGCAAATTTACTAGAAACTATTTAACTATTTACTACACTGAGACACTTGTATTTGATAATAACTATTACACAAGAAAAATTCCAAGTCGATAAAATGATTAAAAGACAATACAATTTGCTTAATGCATTCCGCAACGGTTGTGGTTTTTTTAATTATCGAGTAAATCACAAGAGCAGCAATCCATTATATTATGTATAATGTAATGGAACATTACATTTTGGAGTCTCTTGGGAGTCAGATTAAATTGACCTCGAAATTAGAAGACTTGAAAAAAAGAAGTGAATCTGAGCTCCATTTGCAATAATCGTTGTGAAAGAAAATCAACGATTCGATTCTAATTCCCTGAAAGTAAGTTGGGGTAATTGGCCATCAATTTTTATGACTTTTATCTTATATTAAATTTTTCAATGGCTGATGGAAATGGATAGAAGATTACACTAAAAAATTGAAACTCTCCGAAACTTTGTTCCATTCGCAAAGTTGGAAATCCAATTTATCATCGAAATAACGGTTTCTCATATTCGTTGTGGCCAAGTAAATTTTGCGCAAAACAAAGAGCTGCAAAGTTCTAAAGTCGGCACTGTTCGATAAAACTAATTTTGAGCAAAATTGAAAAATTGACATTTCACAAATATCGGCATTTTTTATGTAACTTTTGATAAACGGATAATAGAATATCGTTGAGGAATCGATTCTGATGTAGAATAATAAAGTAATTATTTTAATATACAATATATACAGTATTATAATTTTTTATGCAATGTCATATATCATTTCATTGAAATGTTTTTTTCACCAAATTGTAGGTCTCAGAGGGGAACAAAATGTTGTGAAATGTTCTGAACCCGATTGATAGATTCTAACTACATTTTTAGCTCATTTGAAAGTTTTTTAAAAATCGTCTTTTCAATATAATTTTTGCATTTTTATAAATAGTTGAAATGTTAGTATTTTATCCTTTCTCAACTTCAAAAACACATCCTTTGATCGCTTAAAGAATCTTCTGGATCAATTCTATCCAAAATTATTCAATTTTAAAAATCTCAAATTTTGAAAAAAATGTTAATAATATATCTTTTGCATTTTTTTAAATAGATAAAACGTAAATATTTCATTTTTTAAATAGATAAAACGTAAATATTTCATTTCTTTCTTTGCTTCAAATATGCATCAACTGACTGTTTAAGGAATATTTTAGCTCAATTCTAACCAAAGTTATTCACTTTTTAAAAATTTTAAATTTTCTTTTCCTATATATCTTTTGCATTCTTCAAAAAAGTGAAAATGTATTACTTTATCCTTCAAATACGCATCAATTGACTGTTGGAGGAACATTTTAGCTCAATTCTATCAAAAGTTATTCACCTTTTAAGAAACCTTCTTTTGAAAAGCATGTTTTTTTAAAGAATTTTGTTTTCAATTTTAGAGTGAACTTTAATATTTTATCAGTGGCTTATAGTAATAAGTATTAAAAAAACCTATTTTTTACTATTGTTGAACATTTTATTATTATCCTGTCTAAAGTTATCAATTTTTGAAAATCATTGTTTTTTGGAACAATCTTGGCTGCGTTTTCTTAGTTCATTTACAAAATTTGAAATCTCGTGTTTACTATATATATTTCTTGAATTTTTATAAAACGTTTAAATGTTAGCATGTTTCCTTTTTCAACTTCAAAAACACATGTATTTATAGTAATTCTTTTCAACTAATTTCTTCAGTCCCAACCTGATATTTTGTTGGATATTTAGAAGGTACTTGTAAATCGACATTTTTTTGAAATTTCTACGGGATGTCCCGTCTTTAAGGCGAACATACTAAAGGTACATATAAAATAGAAAAAATTGAATCAAAAAGTCCTTTACCACTTTTCAAAATTTTGAGCAGTTACGAAGTTACAACGGTACGAAGTTAACCAATTAGGTGTCGGTACCGAAGCGGCAACGTAGTGGTACCGCTCCACTGCGCGGTCACGTCGTCACGGTGGAGGGGATGGATAACTCGCTCGCTCGCTCGCTCGCCATTCGCCAACTTCGAATCGTCATAACTCCTGAACGGCTCAAAATTTCTAAAAGTGGTAAAGGCATTTTCATTTCAATTCTCTCTATTCTATCAGTGGCTTTAACTAGAATTTAAGATAAAAATCATCTTTAGCGTTTCGCATCATCTCACCAGTATTAGTTACACTTTTAACCCAATAGACATTCTTCTAGAGTGTTTTATTTTGTGTAACTTGATACTAAAACCAATATAATAGCTTATAATTAGAATTTAGCTAAGTTATAGAATTAAAAAAAATTTCAATTTTCGTGTATTTTAGGCGGAAAATCTTTGTATGCTTTGATTAAGTACTTAGCATTTTTATTTCGACACATGCAACAAAATTTCAGATTGGAATTGAAGAAAAAATTAGTTTTAAAAAATCACCCTAGCATATCATGTATTTTAAGTAAATGTGATATTTTGTAGTATAGTCATTCATAATAGATATTTATTATTAAAAATCAACATTATGAAAATAACACAGACATACTCGCGTTCAATAATAAAAATCTACATTTTAACATTGATGAGAAACTGTAAGTTTGAAAAAAACGAATTTAAGATGTAATTATACGATAAATAATAAAGCGACGAGTATTGATCGTTTCTGGAAAAGAATAAAGAATTATTTTTCATCAAATAACGGTGTGGAAACTTCAATCTCTAAGAAAGTGCCATCTCAAAGAATTCCTCTTGATTCGTCGATCTCTTTTCTTTAAAGTTATTTTTTTCTTCTTAAAGTGGAGCTTAGAACTCCTTCGTTGCGGGCACAATGAACCGCTCTTCCTTTTGTTGAAGAAATCTATCGTTTCCATCCACCGCTATTAACGAATCTCTGTACTGTTTCAGTCTTTTGATTTGAGAATTCCTAACAGCCTCGACATGCATTGTAATTTGTAATAGAAAACCAAGATTCTCTATTTTTGCCGAAATACCATTATTTCTCGTTAAAAAGAAAAAGTAGAAAATTTCAGAGTAAATGATCCATCAATATTTTCTTTCGCAGAAATAAACAATATGTTAATAATTTTGATTTAAGAGTAAAATTAACATTTTTAAATATGTGAATGTAATATTTAATTGATTTATCGATTTTATGTTCTTGCACAGAAAAACCGGTGAACGGTACTCAGTTCGATGTAGGATTAAAATTATTACAGTCACAAAAAAAAAATATTCTTTTTGTACGATAGACCAGACTATAGTCATTTTTTTACGTCGGATCGCAAAATCCAAATTCGAGGTCAGAATTCAAAATTACTTCGCGTTTTCTTTCTAGCCGCAAAGTCAGAACTATTTAAACAATGCAAAACTTACACTAATGTGATCTATGAAGTATTACCTTTAATTTAAGCTCAGAGAATTTAAAAAGTATTCAGTTGTTCCCGAGATATGACTCCATACGTCCGCGTATTTAAATCGGCCGAGCGTTATTACTTTCAGGTAAAATCGCAATTTGGCCGATTTACATGCGCGGACGTTTGGAGTCATATCTCGGGAACTACTGAATACTTTTTAAATTCTCTGAGCTTAAATTAAAGGTAATACTTCAAAGATCAGCATAGTGTAAGTCTTGCATTCTTTATACATATTTTACAAATTCTACAACAATTTAAACTTAAATTTCTTGTTTTTTCAGGCTAGAAACAAAACGCGAAATAACTTTTGAATTCTGATCTCGAATTTGGATTCAGAAATATGTAAGCAATTACTGGTTTGGTCTGTCGAACAAAAAATTATTCTATTTTGAGGGGCTGCGTAATTAACGAATGACTTAATTAAAAAGTGTGAACTTTGATTATTGAAATTAGTAGTTATTTATTAATTAAATTAGTATAGTGTTGGATACTAAAAGTAAACCAATCTTTACTATTCCAATCAGTAGACGACTGTTCACCATTGGATTAGTAGAAAATCACTAATTCAAATTCAGAGGGTATTGAACGCGGAAGAATGTATGTCAGGAAATACAATGTTGAAAAAATCCATTCTGTTATTCTCCTTTAGAACTTGAAAAATAAATTCAGTAAAGTATACTTTCAGTGAAGAGTTTTTTTAAAACTTGCAATTAGGTAATGTCAGATAATCGATATTTTCTTTGAAGATAATCGACTTTTCGTCTAAAAAGCTATGCAGGTAATTGCTTTTACGGATATATATGGCTTATTTCTCAAGGATTCAATGAATTTAGATTCCTTTCATTGCAGATAAGTTATAATTTGATTCCAACGTTCTATCGACTGTATTAACTTGTTCTTCGCGGAGTTACTATTCTCGTTAATTATTACTGTCATTGATATTATAATTAATTGATTATAATCATTATTATCATTGCTAAAATATTATAATTATCATTATTATTATTATTATATATTGATTATTTTTATCACGAATGACTTTTCTTTTATTATTATCATTTTTTTTGTTATTATAATTATTTTATTACTTCCAAGCTATTTATTTCATCACGAAGTGACACGATTTTTCCAGAAACATCAATTCGCACTTATTTTTATGTAAAATCTCTTTCCATTATTGATTTTTAGGCCAATGAATCTCACACAAAGGTAGAACAGAAATGACGGTAAACCTGAAATATCGTTGTTAAGAGGGTTCAAAGATCATAAAACTCGATAGGGGTTTCTAAAAGTGCACTTAACTTAAACGCCTTTTGAGCGTCTTGAGCACACACATCCAAATTTTTCATTTTAGAAATTACTCTCGTTCTTTAAATTATTAATTTCATCTTGGGAGGAAAATTCTTTATTTTACACATTATTCATGAAATATCCTTTATTGGAAAATTTTTAACTGAGAAATAATCAGTAGAGAGATAACATGAAATATGTATTTCAATAAATTTTCAATACTCGTCAGAATATTTTTTTAAGGTTTTACACATTTATGAAAATAAAATAAAATCGGACAAGTGTGAGTTGAACTCGACCCAAAATCAAAGAGTTTCGTACCGTAATAATTGTATTTATCAAAATAATTAAATAATTGGAAATAAGTAAACTCGACTGAAAATAGGATTTTTGGACTTTACTCATCGAATTATTAAGAATACCAAAGTTCAGCCCTTTCTGTCAAATAATTTGAGAGTTAGAGTGATTTAAAATTATATAAAAAATATTTAAAATTAAAAATTAATATTCGGAGTATTTTTTTAATAAAACAAAAATATTGTAAGTTACAATATTTTAAAATTGCATACTATTTTGACGTATACTATAATACTTTTTTTATTTGTTAGATTAAGCATCATAGAGTAGCTGATTAGATTTTTAAGCGCCATCTTATCTTTATTTTTTAACTCTAAAGTTAAGGAAAATAACTAAACCCGGTTACTAAATTGCCAACTAAACTTATTTATTTTGCAAAGAGATCGTCGGGAAAAAGAGCAGCAAAAATTAAATAAACATTATTTTTGTTAATTGAAACATGAAATATAAAACTCATTTCATATCAACAATTTTGTGTTGAAGCATTATGGCCAGAAGGCCTAAGTAAATTTGAGCTAGAAATCCAATTAATCATGAATTTAACTTGCTAGAACAGTAATTAACAATAGTCACTCCAAACAAAGTCAAAATTTACGTGCGAGCACTGAGTTCACTTTTTCACTGATTTTGAGGAGACGACTCCCTCCCAATCGTCATAATTTAATAAACGAGCTCACCTGAGACCCGGCATCTGCCACGAATATCGCCGCGACTCACCATGCTGATAATGAAATTTTTAAAACAAATTGTGAAAGCACAAGTTGCCGGAGAGAACACCAAATAGAAAGTGAAACGGCTCAAGAGGAAAGTCTGCTTCGTGAATTCGTGGCGCTACTAGTGCCGTGTTGAATATTGGAACTAACACTGTTATCGACCGCTGGCACAACGCTCAATAGTTAATCGGTGGTCGATCGGTTTTACCTATGGTAAAGGCGGTACCTTAGTTGCCTATAGTTCAAAATGGCGTCGACCACGAATTTGACGTTCTGTAAATGGTGGTCATCTGTTGATGCTGCTTCTGGTACTTTTGTGAAAATTGGGACTCACATCTGAGATTCATGTACCAGAACGATGATGAAGTCCCATGGAGAGTTGTCAGCGGAAAATGTCAGCAAAATATCTGTGGAGGAACAATCTCACCTCTGATTATTTATGGGCGTCTCAGTGTTTGCACGTGTAGAAAAAGAGTGAATCAATTTTTAATAGTTATTTATGCAACAAGGGCGCAAAAATAGGGGAATCGAGTGCTGCACGAGCGAAGCAAGTGCTGCAATCACACGTGTCGAGATTTTCCTAGTTGCGCCCATGTTACATACATAATTTTTTGTAATATTGTGTCTTAAAAACTCAACTTTTTATGCTCCCTAGTGAGTAAAAAGTCGAGTTTTTAAGGTACAGTATTACAAAAAATAATTATTGTAATAGTTTGCCGGTTTGACAAATTGGCAGAGAGGTGATTAAAATAAAACAATTTATTGCTTTAAATTAATTTGAAGGAAAATATGACGTCAGTGAAATAGGCGAGTTTTTCAGGTTAGGTTGAAAATAATATTGAAAATTGTAAATCAAATGGCACACGCGGACAAAAGTGGATTCTTATTTGTATATTGCAAACAATACTTGAAACAAACCAATTTTTTTCTAAAACTTTAATATATTGCCAAATAATATTTTTAGTTAATAGATTATTGATTTTATCATTTGTTTAAGCAATTTATTGTTGATAATTTTTAACCTTTCCAATAGCGCCTAAAAAGTAGGACATTTCTACAAATTTCTTAAATCGTAGTAGTTATTAATTCCAAAAATATATAAATAAAATAAAATATAGAATTCAATTTTATATAATTATCATTTTAATTTTTTAAATAATGTATTATTTTTATTCAATAACTTCTGTATTAGTACAGCAATAGTAATGCAGTTTTTCGTAATATTGCAATTTATTGGGCTAAGTACAATAACAAATAAAGATTACCTACACAATTATTGATTTTACAATTGTTTAAACAAATTATTGTCGTTATTTACTTGCTTCTTACCTGTTGCTCTTAAAAGGGTTCATTCATAAACCACTTAGCTCGTTAGGGGGGTCATGCTATAGACTACGGTAAGAGAAAAAAATGGCGCCAATGTATGGAACAGTGTTCTAAATTGGAGGAGGGGTCCAAATTTCCAAAAAAAAGGGGCTGTGTAATTTATGAGCGGACCCAAAAGTTGCAGTTTCTTCTCAATTTTGCAATTTGTCAAGCCGAGTAAATCAGCATTTTGTGTGACAAATCTATCGCGACATTTTGTAAATGAATGGGTGGAATTATAAATTTTAAAGTTAGCTCTATGTGTTATCAATTTTTGGATTCGGATATTATGTTTACTTTACTGGAGTACTCGGGAAAGAAGTTTCAGGGTGGCACAGCTATCTTCTTGCAAACACCATAAGAAAAAAGGGAGACAACACGCGTATAGCCCAGCGAGCAAAACCTGGACCACCCGTACTGGAACCAACACTAGGAAAATCCACAGGATTCAAAAGGAATTCCCAGACCCCGAGAAGGGATCCCAGGTAACCCGATAGGGAAGGGGTAGGAATTTCCTCAATCGTTCCCTCGCATCCCAAGAGATTGGTTTCCTGAAGTCCCGGCTAAGGAAACAAAGGGTTAAAAGGAAATTAATCCTCTCGAATCCCTTGAAGGTACCCTGAGAATATTAACTTCAGTACAGGGGGTAAGGAGGAAAAGAATTGGGGCTTAAGAATATAACTAATCTCCGGATCCCAGTAAAATACGGTACCCGGGAGACGAGTTGGGGGAGAAGGAAATATTTTTACAATTCTCTTAGATCCCGTAAAGGTACCCTAGGAGAATCTCGGAAGGGAGAAGGCCAGAAAACGGAATCAGCTTCCTCGAATCCCGTATAGGAATCCCCTCAGAAAGTTGGGAAGGAGGAGGAATAGAAAGGGAGCGAGAGGAGAGACCGATCCTCCGAATCCCGGTAAACGGAATCCAGGCGGGGGCTTTGGAGTTAGAAAGGAGATGCTTTCCCCCAGATCCCCTGTAGGTATCCCAGGAGAAAGCCTAGGAGTAGGAAGTGACCTAAAAGAGGACGTTTCCAGGCGAGGTCCAGAACAAAACGAATCGCTCCTTTGATGATGCACAGTTCTTGGTGAAGGATGATAAATGACGTGATATTTTGAACACAAACTTTATTTCACAAGTTACTGTCAACGGGTTATATAACACACGACGGGTCGTAAGGTCCACGAAGCGCTCAAGTCGGTCGCTGCCGAGCAATTGAATTCTCGATTCGCGGCACTCGAGCTCCGCGGTGTGGGTACCCTCGGTGGTGGGGCGGCCGGACGCTTATCATTGGCTCACGCTCGCGACCAGGCCCGCGAGCCCATACGCGCCATCTCTCGCCTTTTACACTGAACGACGTCTCCGATCAATGATCGAGTAAACAATTAATTCTTTTTTCAAAAACGAGAATTAATTTGTAGGGTAACATATAGCGGGGTAAGACTCGCGTGAAAAGCACAATTATGAGCGAAACTTCCAATGATACATTATAAAATCTGACTCGAGAAGCGTACGGGTAAGAAAAGCAATTATAATTATACATTCCTGGACACAAATTGAGGTTATGTTGAAGAGGACTAACCAATTATGATTCGCAGCGCTTTTTAGTAGTGGCTTCTCGACGAATGTGGTGGTTAATTGACGCACAGTTTATTGACTATAATGGTGATTTATTTATGTTATATAAAAACAATGTACAAAGATACACAGAAAAAAATAAGTCTTGCGTCTATAATAGTCTAGCTTTAACTTTGGACTGGATATCCGATGATAATATCAAAAATTAACTGAAAATTAGTCTTTCAAAACTTTTATGAATTGACTTGACAATATAAAGACTGACAGTTGAACCAAATTCCAGGATTCTTCTGCCCTCTAGTGTCAGAGTTGAGATTTAACAGAAAAAAACAATATGGATGCTCGAACAAGCAACTGTCATGTGTACTTTAGTGATTAATAACTTTGGATATAATAAAAAATATTGTGTTTTCTTGTTTTGTGATACGATTATTTAAGTAAACAAATTACAGGCACACATTTTTTTATTAAATAATCGTCTTAATAATGCTCAATGATTAAGATTTAGAAAACATCTTTTACAATGCAAGTTTTCGTTGAATTGAAAGTGACGAGATTTTAGTTCACTTTAAAAGTGTTTTTATAATATTAATGTATAAATTTAACTTGC
>WNHD01010756.1:0-12660 GCA_011057455.1 Ganaspis sp. Gsp50 | reverse complement strand
GAGTAGAAATTTTCTAGTGGAAAAGAGGAAGGCATTAATGGCCGGGACTGTACAGTCGGGGACAATAATGCCTTCCAAAAGGTTACTAGACAAATTCCTACTCTGCGTGTCACTTTCTATGTTGCTTTATATCATGCCTTAATATTTCTCACATAGGCATAGAAAGAAACAACATAAAAGGCAACACGCAAAGTAGGATTTGGTCTAGTAACCTTTTGGAAGGCATTATTGTCCCCGACTGTACAATCGGGAACATATATGCCTTCCAAAAGGTTACTAGACAAATTCCTGCCTTGCGTGTCGCTTTCTATGTTGCTTTTTTTCATGCCTTAACATTTCTCATAGGCATAGAATGACGTAGCATAGAAAATGACACGCAAAGTAGGAATTTGTCCGGTAAACTATCGGAAGGAATGCATTTATGCCTTCGGGTGTATGTCCCCGACTGTGCACTGAAAGAAAATACTATTGTGATTTGACACATATGATTATGGTTGACTTTTATGCCAAGAGTGCCAGCACTGTATGGACAAGCTCCTAAAATGCATTGCAGCGCCAGTCTCTTTATGCCTTAACCTCAAATATTAATTTTTCGTTTCACGAATAAATGCACGCAGCTAACAGTCGAATGGCTGAAACACACATACTGTATGGCAGTGTCCATTTCAGTAATACATTATGATTGATCCATCCAGAATTATGACAGTGCCTTGGAATTATTCTTTTCAGTGTAGTTTTCTACTAATTAGTAGTCAAATTTCTTACAATTTCAATGTGTAAACGAATTCGCACTCTTGCAGATTTAGGAGCAGAATAGAAGTAACCATAACCTTTACTCTTTGTTTTTACAGCGATGGAGAGCTTGGGAAGCCCGGGACTCACAGACAGTGCGGTACTTTCGGATACCGACTTGGGAGTGCCGACACCCTTATTGGGACTGCGGCAAAAAAGCGAGGAACTCGAGAGTGAGATTGAATCGACTAAAAAGAATCTCGTGCAAACCGCCAAGACACAAAACTCCCAGCAGGATCTTCTTCTTTACTTGAACTGTAATGATCAACACAGCTCGGAAGAAGAGCTGGAAGTGATAAATGGTCCGAAAGTTGTTAATCCTCAGCGTTGTCGGACGGCCACTGCTCGAGAAAAGCGCAAGTGGTCTGAAGTTAGCAGTAGTAATATTCAAATTCAGTGCCAGTCTCAGCTACAGCATTGTAGCAATACCGAGGCAATAGTCGCCTCTTGCTCAGCACCAGTCAGCAGGACCGGAAGGGAAGCAGGCTCTGGTTCCAGTGATGAGGAGGTAACTGCATACTTATATTTCGATATTTTTCATAAAATGTACGTTTAAAAACGACAATTATATGCCATTACATTTTGTCACTAGAAAATGTCGACTCTGCGAGTTTCTTTCTATGTAGTTTCACTCCATGACTTAACATTTCGTATGGGCATAGAATATAACTATATAGAAAGAAACTGAAAGTGTAGAATTTTTCTAGTGACAAAATGTAAAGGCATATGTGGCCGTGACTCTAGTCCCGGCCATTAATGCCTTTCTTTTTTCCACTAGAAATTTTCTACTCTGCGAGTTTCTTTCTACGTAATTTCCCTCCATGCCTTAACATATTTCGTATGGGCATTGAATAAAACTACATAGAAAGAAACTAGAGTAGAAATGTCGATGAGTAGAAATTTTCTAGTGGAAAAAAGGAAGGCATCAATGGCCGGGACTGTACTAAAAAGAAGTTTCAAAGAAACCCGAGTTTTGTAAATTATATATTTTAATATTTGCATATTATGTATTTTAATATCTGAGTATTTTGAGAAGTAGTGAAAAAGGTCGTGCGCTTTAATCAGACGTGAAGTGGGCCGTCGCACCATAATCTGTCTTTACTACTTACGCATACATAATATTGAGGGCATTGCTTCAGTAAAGAACTTATCCGACATTCCAATAAATCACACATTCTACGTCTTGTATAATATACCTACTCTTCTTTTGCAATAATTTAAGATTGATTTTACAATTTTCATAAACAAAATTTATAAAAGTTGTATTTCGTTTCATATAGCGTCCCCGAGTATACAGTTCCTGCCATTAATGCCTTCCTTCTTTCCACTAAGCAAATTCCCACCTTACGTGTCGCTTTCTTTATTGTTTCATTCGGTTTCATTTCACGCCTTAGCATTTTTCATAGGCATGGGATAAAATGACATAGAAAGCGACATGCAAAGTGGAAATTTGTCTAGTGGAAAAGTGGCCAATTACTGTCATCGGTCACCTGACGTCAAGAGTAACCAATTACCGTCATTGGTCACCTGACGTCAAGTAAGCGATTACTGTAATCGGTCACTGGACGTCAGGCGACGCAACTGTAATACATCCATAGTAACCAAGATATTCTGGTGATTCTAGTGAATGTGTGATTGGGGTTAGCTTTACTGTCTCTTTGAGACAAAAAAGGAACTTTTTATAAAAATCTAAACATACGATGGTAGAAGGTAGTACAGTTTTAATAAAATTATTGCAAACAGGTCCAAGGACTCCTCGGAGGAAGAAGCGGAAGCGGAAACATGATATCGCAACCGGTAAAGTTCCGTACGTCACCACCTGTGGATGCGCACAAACCAGGAAGGTCGCTTTCACCTCCGCCAAAACTCTTTCATGCCTCATCGACCGAATCAAAACCTCCACCTCGACCAAGGTCAAGACCAAGACCGCATTCCTATTTTCACACTCACTTAGAACATCATCACTTACATCATCATCACCATCATCACCACCACCACCATTATGCTGACAGCGATCTGGACGTCATAGGTGCATGCAGTCCTCGAAAACGCCATCGGCCTCCTCACAGATTACCAAGACCTTGTCTCGATTTTGAAAAAATGCAGCAGGTAGGGTATTATTTTTAAATTGCATATTATTACTCTAGATAATCAAATTAAGTAAATCAACTAAATCAAAATTAAATCTAAAGTAAACAAAATTAAATCAAAACCCAACCGCCCTTCCATTGAGGTTATGCGCATTAAAAATCAATATAAAAACGATGCGCAGACCGGAAGGACAGCATATATATGTATTTAGGTGCACACTGTAAAATTGTGACATGATGGTCTCTCTACAATGGATCGAAATTCATATCGACATGATCATTTTGTCCTTGTTTTTCTTATAGAATAGATTAGATAGATTTCTTATAGATAAAGGTCGACATGCGTTGTCGATTCATTGTAGAGAGACCATGATAATTTTCCAACTACCAATTAAAAAAAGCACTGCATCCCAAATGGGTTTTTATATTAATTGTTGGTTCAAAATTCCTCAAAAATATCAATGTTGGTGGGGAGTGTACCGACTGTTTTGCAACCTAGCAAAACTTTGTTGTTAGCACGAAGTAGTATACTAGTATACTACTTCGTGGTTGTTAGGTAAGAGGTGTTAGTGTGTCAAGTGGTTTTACATTTTTTTTAAAGTTTAACGTCAACGCTTTGAAAGCGACGTGACGAAAAAGACAAATAATGTAACTGAAAATGTAGGAGAAAAACTACTAGGACGAAGACATCTACGAAGACTACGAGCAGAATTATAAATTTTCAATTGAGAGTCTTT
The DNA here is from genome assembly GCA_011057455.1 of Ganaspis sp. Gsp50. NCBI lineage: Eukaryota > Metazoa > Arthropoda > Insecta > Hymenoptera > Figitidae > Ganaspis > Ganaspis sp. Gsp50. The sequence continues at coordinate 9,041 of WNHD01010756.1, read as the reverse complement.
TGAAGGAATTTTTAAAAATATTCATATTGATAAAAATAAGCGATATTGACTTAGGAATTGTCATTAGATAATAATGTGAAACTTGTTTAGCAATAACTATATATTAATACCAGTTTTATTATCGTTTTAATGACAATTGCAAGGGGTCGTTCACTGATTGTGTGTCGGTCACTGTACCTGTTGCCCTATGTAATGTTACATAACAGGAATATTATGAAGTATGGTGCGTGCGACTGGTTGCATTCTTACAACTATGGCGCTGAAACTACAGCTAGTCGCTGTATGGCGTATCGAGTGCATGTGTATTGGTGCTGGAGTACTACTCATCGTACGCTAGCGTAGTATGTAGTATCCATAGTATTCCCCTCCAGCAGCCTCGTTTGCCCTCCCCGTCGCGTCGTCATCGTTCCACATCAGATTCTCCTCACCCCCGCAACATTGGCTCTGAATGGCTCAACACTTCCCGACGACCCCCACTTTTCCAAACGTTCCAGTTCTCCGTCTCTCTGTAAACTACCTATATGCATACTCGTATAGGTGCTCGCCATCTCGCTAATCTTACTCCAAGTATGCGTACATTTTCTGCATACACACGTGTGATCATTGGCATAATTATTTTAATTAGCTACATGTTTCTCTCTTTGTCTACATTTTCATCGTGATTTCTCACCACTAATTTTCTATTTTGCACATCATTTCTATGTTGTTTTACTCTATGCCTGTAATACAACGTTTAAGCATGAAATTATACAATATATAGAAATGATGCGAAAAGTAGAAAATTATCTAGTAACATTTCGGGAGGCGTATACAGTCGACGTCAGATATGCCTTCCAAAAAGTAACTAAAGAAATTCCAACTTTGCGTGTCACTTTCTACATTATTTCATTCCGTGCCTATGGCAAATTTTAAGTCATGGAATTAAACAACCACGAAGTGGAAACAACATAGAAAGTGATACGCACAGTGGGGATTTCTTCAGTAATTTTTTGGAAGGCATATCTGACGTCGACCGTAGTTACTAAACAAATTCCTACTTTGCGTGTCGCCTTCTATGTTGTTTCATTCTATGCCTATGTGAGAAATATTAAGGCATGAAATAAAGCAACATAGAAAGCGACACACAAGGTAGGAATTTGTCTAGTAATCTTATGGAAGGCATTATTGTCCCAGACTGTACAGTCGGGAACATATATGCCTTCCAAAAGAAAGAAAAGAAACTCGCTAAGTAGAAATTTTCTGGTGGAAAAAGAAAGGCACCAAGGTGACGTCCCATGACTGTGCTTTTCTTTGCGTTTTATAACTAGGCCATGAGTTAAAAAGAGATGCAGTATACGTTTGTCATTTGCGCACTTAAGGCCTAGTTATCAGACGCAAAGAAAAACATAGTCATGGAATTTCACCCTCAGAGTGACGTCTCATGACTGCGTTTTTCTTTGCGTTTTATAACTAGACCATGAGAAGACCATGAGATAAAAAGAGACGCAAATATATGTTTGTCATTTGCGCACTCATGGTCTGGTGATAATACGCAAAGAAAAACGCAGTCATGGGACGTCACTCTCAGTTGCCGGCACCAATTTCTACTCAGCGAGTTTTTTTCTATGTAGTGTCACTCTATGCATTAACAAAAATTAACTAGCTGGCCAGAAACACGTGCCAGAAACATTCAATAAGAATTATTTTTCAAAGAATTCAAAGAATATTCTTCAAAGAAAAGAAAGAAAGAAAGAATTATTTTGTACAAAACGTTAAATAGAAATTTGAACAAGAATTATATTGCTCTGAAGTTGAATAAGGATTTTGTTGCACGGAATCTGAATAAGGATTATATTGCACTGAAATTTCAATAAGAATTATGTTGCACTGATATATTAGTAAGGATTATATGAACGGGAGGCATCGATTTATTAATTAACGAGATTTGAAATTTGCAATTAGTGAACAAACCACTAAAATGACGATTTTCCCCGTTCTACGAAACGTATAAAGTAGAGTCCAGGTGGTTTTGAGGTTAGGTTTGCAACGCCTTCGCTGTAAACTGAGTGTTAAATTCTGTCTTACTTTTCTTAAACAGTTCCAAAAAAGTATGCAAATAAAATCATTTGATTTTCAGATGAAGGCACAAGCCGTCACGACCTGGAGGCACAGTAGCGAACATGGGAAGGAACTTTCTGTGTTTTGTTGGTGAGAATGGTGAACCGAGAGCTGCAGATCTCTTCCTGGATCTACAGTGATCGGCTATTGGACATTATCTGTTAAACTTGTTGCATCACCGAATGAAGAGAATTTCAGACAGGCATACAAAACAGGAAAAGACACTTTGCATCTGCAACTACAAAACACAGAAATGTGCGAATCCCCGGAAAAGATTATACCAATTGTTGACAAAAAAACGCGTTTTTCCTGTCAACTATGCCTTGAAATGAGGACGGTGCATGCAAAGTCGAGAATTGAAAACTGCATTGAGAAATTGTGATTTTTGAAAGCAACTTATTGTGAAGAATACGGCTTACACGATCGAAGGACAATCCTTATCCTTTTCCCCCTATTTGTAATTTTGTACTCAATGATGATAAGGTCCATATGAATAAAGGGTACGATGAGAGCAAATGGCACGTGACTCAGAAGCTATTATAAAAGATGTATGTATACGTCAGAAGTAAGTTTGGCTGGGAGTGAATTAGCAATATATTTAACTCTATACATGGATGATATATGAACGAAAATGAATCGAATCAATAACTATAATGGAAACATAGTACTTCTTCATATTACTATATTATTATGTATATGCGATTCGCATAAAAGCGTTGCTCCACGTATTCTCTATATACGTTCGAGCAACATTTTTCTCAATAATTCTCTCGTGGAAAGAGTTAACTGCTATTTAATATAAAATACATTTTCCATCAATTACAATATTCAATTGCAAATAAGGCAATTTTCGTTGGTTTCACTTTTTCGAATTGCGCCAAAACAATGTAAATATCTGACTTCCTTTGAGGAAGTATATAACTTTGTATTGAAATCGTTTCGCGTATGTAAATTTAAGTCAGTGATTTTTTACTTATGAATTAGAGAAAAATGGGTTGTTGAATAGTATGAAATATCACTTTTTTTTAGTGAAAATTTCATTTATTTTTAGTGGAATTTTCACTCATTTTTAGAGGAAATTTTACTACATTTTTTTGTAAGAAACTAATAATTTGAAAGTAATATATCTACTAATTAAAATAGCGATTGTTTACTTTCAAATTGGTAATGTTTACTTTCAAATTTGTAATGTTTACTTTCAAATTTGTAATTTTTACTTTCAAGTTTGTAATGTTTACTTTCAAATTTGTAATTTCTACTTTCAAATTTGTAACTTTTACTAAAAATTGCTAATTTTCTTTTTCCAATTATTAATTTTGACTAAAAATTAGTATATTTTGCTTCCTCATATAGGAAGTTCTATTTTTTTACTGTTAAATAATAAATTAACCGATTTCGCTCTAATTCATAACACTGGGAAAAAATTTTGTTTAAATCAAAATCAATGAAATATTTATATATTTGATATAAGGCGAAACAAATGTTTGTTCAATATAAAGTAATATTTTTATTATTTTTACGAAATTTGTGATGAAATCAAACAAAAGAAACGAACAAACATTTCGTGATAAATTATTTATTTGAAATTAATATGATTGTTGCGAATCAAATATTTATTGAATGAAATAAACATTCAATACAATTTTTTAAAATGCATTAAAAATTTTGATGGTAGAAATAAAAATTTGTTTGACAGTAGATATTTAAAAAAAAGTATTGAACTTTTGTTTTTAGTATATTAAATATTTTTTGATTTCAAACTTTTTTCCTCGTGTGTAGTAGAAAATCATTAATTCGAATTTTCTCTAAATTGTAAAAAAGACAAAATTGTAAACGTATTTTAAATATTAGTTTTCTAGATGTGTATAAAATTTTTTTTAAAATGTTTCGAAAAATGAGATTTTGCAATTGCTGTTATTTTTGTCGAACACTTTGGCCTTTATTTAAAGAAAAGTTTTATCACAAATTAATAATAGAATTTTTTGATTTAAAGAAGAAATTTCTTTAAATAAAACACTGTTTTTTAATCAAAGAAATATTTTTTGAATCGAGGAAAGTTCTTTTGAAACGAGGAAAGTTTTTTTGAATCGAGGAAAGTTCTTTTGAATCGAGGAAAGTTTTTTTGAATTGAGGAAAGTTCTTTTGAGTCAATGGGAGCTTTCTCGAATCAAAGTAAGTTTTTTTAAGTCAAAGTTATGATTCGTAAGTTAGTTCAGTACTTTTGCAAAATTAAGCATCCGAGAGAATGGATTTGTGAAAAAAGTATTTTTTACAAATAAATTATGTAATTTTCTTTCATTCGAAACTTATCTACATTTAGGTATTTGACTAGTCACAGGAATTATTTGATTAAAAGAATTGTTTCGACAATTTCAAAAATGCAAGTTAGACTTCGTTCTAATTTTGAATTGTTTCGAATTAAGAAAGTTTATGTAGAAAGTAAGAAAAATGTTTTTGTGATTTAATTATGTTATTTAAACTCTCTAAATTTGAATCAGTTGCTTTTATGAATGAATTAGAGAAAAATGAGTTATTGCAGTATAGTAAGAATTTTAATTAGTAATTTTTTTTTACTATAATATTAGTAATTATCTTGACTAATATTAGTAATTATTTTGACTAATGTTAGTAATTATTTTGACTAATATTAGTAATTATTTTGACTAATGTTAGTAATTATTTTGACTAATATTAGTAATTATTTTAACTAATAATAGTAATTTTTGCCTAAAGTCAAAATTAAAAAGTTAGTAAAATTCATTTTTAATAAATAGTAATTTTTAGTAAAAAAAAATAATATACTTTTCTACTCAAAATTAGTAAAAAAAAATGACCAATCTTTAGTAGAAAATTACTATCTATTTGAACTAGTAAGAAAACTTGAGTATATTTAAATTACTTTTTAAATATACTTTTAAATATAAGTAATGATTTTTCTTAGAAATGAATAAATTAATTAATTTTTCCTAAAGTAATGAAATTCTTACTAATTAATGTAACACATTTTTCGCTAATTAATAGAAAATCACTGATTCAGATTTAGAGAGTAGGAATGAAAATATTTGCTTTGAATGGACTGCAATTGTATTTGAAAAAAAATTTAAAATATGATGTCCATTCGAAAAGAATTATTTTTATATAAAAAATCAAAGTTTCCGCTCCAGATTTTGCTATTATTAAAGTAATAAAAATTAAGAACATTTTTAAAATTTTTTAGGAGCATAGAACTTGTTTAGAATGCTTCATCTGAGGATTGAAAATAACATGATTTGAATATTTTTTAAATTATGGAATTTTTTATTTCCAGAGCATTATAAAAGATCTGATTAAAAAGCTTTATAAAACGAGTCATTTGAATATTTATGAATGTAATATATTGTCTGGACACCGGTTATATCTTTCCACTGCAGAAATGAAATGTATGAAACATAATGATTGCGACTTACCATTTTACTGATGTAATAAATATCTACTTATTAGTGAGAGCAGAAACAACAGTGACTTAATATCTAAACCAAAAGTCACTATTAATATTATTGCTATAATAATAATAATTATTATTATTATTAATATTTTTTTTAGTAATAATTTTTATTACATTATTATTTTATTTTATAGTATTGTGATTGTTATTATTATTTTATTAATTATTACATCTATAATTTTTTAATTAAGAATTCAGCCCAATAAATTGATCGCTGGAAAATTTGGCTACTCGGGAGTTTTTCTATTCACTCATCTTAGCGAATTGGATGCCAGTTTTCGAGAATCCAAAATGGCGGATTCAATATGGCGAAACGACTTTTGGATTTCGACATTGGATTCGAATTTAGCGATTCAAAATATTGTAGCTTCATTATTGTTGGTGTAGGAGTTCAGTTATCATCCAGAAAATTCATCATTCGACCAATAATGGTAAGTTTTACTTTATTTTGAAAAAAACTTTTTCGAAAACAAAAAACGTTTTTGGGAAAAATTCTTTGAAAACTGATAATAATTTGAAAATTGATACATTTTGGGAAAAAAATCTTGAAAGGAAAATTGATACATTTTGGGGAAAAAATCTTGAAAGGAAAATTTATACTCTTTGGGTAAAAAAAATTGATACTCTTCAAAATTCTTTGAAGAAAAAATTAATATTTTTGAGGAGAAATTAGTTATAGAAGTATTTTATAGAAAAGCTTTATTATAAAATATTATAATTATCTTAACAAGTATAACCTACGTGTATTCGTTATCATGGAATATATGCGTGTTGACAACCATGTTCTAAACACGCAATTCAGTCGCATAGTCAAATTGCCAAATTTTTGTTAAAAGCTATTTACAATTTACCTAATTTAATTTACATTTACTTACTTACAGTTCGCTATACCGAAAAATAGAAAAAAAATTTAAAATTAATGAGCTTTATTTACAAAAAAAAAAAGAAAAACAAAAAAAAAAAGAAAAACAAAAAAAAACAAAAACAAAAAAAAACAAAAACAAAAAAAACAAAATAAAATAAAAATAAAAAACAAAAATGCAGAATATTAAAAGTGAAATTTTGTAAACACCAAAAAAAGTCTATCACCGGGAATTCTACGCTGGTAGTAAACATTTTCAAAAGGACTGTTTAATCTTAAGTTAACAATATATTATGAACAATGAAAAATTATATTATACAATGAAAAAATAGAATACGAATACGGATTTTGAAAAAAACAGAATTTTGAAAAAAAATGGAATTTTCGTTCTTATTTTACATTCTTCGTGTATACAAAAATAACAAACGTTTTCAGACTTTTTAAAGAAAATGGAAAAGAAATAATCTTTTCTTTAGTGGAAAATCGCATTTTTCGAGGGGAAGTGCGATTTTTCACACGATGATGCGTAGTGAAAATTATCGTGTGCATCTCGTGAAAAAATGTATGCTTTATTCTAATTTGTGTTGATTTTTAACTTTAAATTAAAATTTTTCAAAACCCTTTTGAACAATGCTTCCCTATGAGGATGCAAATTAATTATTTTAAAAATTAATTACAATTAATTAATTTTAATTAATTAATTCATTAATTTTAATTTATTCGTTAATTTTAATTCTTTCATTAATTTTAATTCATTAATTAATTTTAATTCGTTCATTAATTTTAATTAATTAATTAATTTTAATTAATTCATTAATTTTAATTCATTCATTAATTATACTATAATAGTATAATTAATTTAATTTAAACAATTCAGAATAATCCAAAACGCTGTGAAATTTCATATTTTTTCCATGAGAAGCTCACGGAGTTTTGCGAGAAATTGTATACAAACTGTGACTCGACTCGTTCCCCAGACGTAGAGGATTTTTGATTTTATATTAAAAAGTCCCTTCCCAGTTTAATGAACTTTTCAATCAAGGTAATTGCACTTCTGCAATAAGAAACAAAAATCTGATCCGTAATTGTGGACTCGGATTGCATAACCACAAATAAAAAAAGTATGAAAAAAAGAGAAAAGAAAATAAGAAAAAAAAAAATGGTACTTTCGCAACGCATTGCAATCAATGAATCTTCACATGTTAGGATAAATAGCATAATAGGGATTTTTAAACTGTTTTGCGTTCATGGCGTAAAGATTAGGATCCTCTATTGTGAAAGGTTGAATAATGTTGGTAGTGATTGTTGGCTTTTGATTGTGGACATTGGCGACCATGAACTGAGGTGTAGGAGGCGATTGAGCTGCAGTGGCTTCCAGCAGCTTTTTTTGCGTGAAAATATGTGAGGTGCTAATGGGCTGTGACACTTGAGAGGGGATATTATTTTGAATACTATTTTCCGTGGATTCAGTGCACACTGAAAAGGTGGATGCAATGCCAGACTGTTGTTGAGATTTGCACTTTTTCGTGTGAGCGTACAAGGAGCCCGCGTTATTGTATCTTTTGGCGCAAATTTTGCAGGCGTACGGCCTTTGACCAGTGTGAGTGTAAGTGTGCTCGTTGAGGGAGGTGAGGCGTCTGAAGGATTTCATGCAGATCTGGCAATGGTATTTGGCCTCGCCAGTGTGCATTGTTATGTGTCTTGCTAAAGTATTGGCCCTGGCGAAGGCCCTGCTGCAGTACTGGCAAATGTAGGGCTTTTCGCCACTGTGGGTGCGCAGGTGTAACTGTAAGTAAGTACTTTTTGTAAATGCCTTAGTGCAAACGTTACAAACATATGGCTTGACGCCAGTATGGGTACGCATGTGTGCCACCAGTGATCCACTTTGAGCGAAACATTTGCTGCAAACTTCGCACAGGAAGCGCTTCTGAGTGTCCTTGACGCGCTTGTGACGCTCCATGTGATTGGCTAAAGACTGGGGCTGAGCAAACGCTTTTGGACAAAGATTGCATTGGTGAGGCCTGCTGTATTTTTCCTGAAAAAGAAATAAAAATAATAATGATGATAAAAATAAGAATAAAAATAATACAAATAATAATAATAATAATAATAATACAAAGGGTGTCTGCAACTAACCGAAAAAAAATTCCCTGATATTTCCAGGTTTTCCAGGTCTCTTCAAATTGTTTTTCCAGGTTTTAAAAATGGACAAAATATGTTACAAAAGCTACATTAGCAGGGATCACAGTTCGTTCCCTTTTTTACCTAATCCCCTTTTTTTAAAGAAAATCCCCTAAAACACCTAAAATCAAGTATTTTTCCCCTAATTTTCAATAACTTTTTTTTATAATTTTTCAACAATAATACTTCAGACTACTTAGAAATACTTCAAATATTTAAAAATACCGTCGACCGGGGCTATATTACCCACCCAGGGGCTATTGTTGCCACGGCTACTTTTTAATAAATAAAATTTTTATATTAAAGTGATGGAAGTTATCGCTTGGTGTAAATGTAGTTTGATATCTTGTGAATAGATGGCAATAAAAGTTTTTATTAAATTCTTTGTCAGAAAAGAGAAAAAAATTCATAAAGTTG